>JBBBDQ010001165.1:505000-597500 GCA_037127315.1 Ascarosepion bandense
TAGTTAAACGCAGGATTTATGGTATTTTCTGTAGGAGTGTTCTTGCGCATAGTACGTAAAAGAAGAGATTCAAAGAATATTGGTTCTATTGAAAAAAAATATACGACATACAGAATTTTTACCGTTTGTAATTTTTTTTAACTTTTTAATTTTAAATTTTTGTTACAGAACAACAAAACTTCAGCTTTCAAAAAGGTCCCGCATGGGATGTCAGAAGGATAGTTGAGTCCTTACGTTGGCCCACGTTCTCAAAGCGAAAGAGACCAAGAACTTCATATCTCTCATTAAAAATGGGTCGCGACTGGATATTTTTTTTTTTTTTGTGACCAGTTTGGGACCCCCATACACCTAATGGTTCTGCAGAGCCTTAAACGCTATTACAGCCATCGGTGTGTTTTTGACCAGTGTGTGAATGTGTGTTGAAGTAAAAGGTAATATAAAAATCTAAAAATTTAGTGTTTAATGACATTTGTGTTAATTGGATCTTTGTTGAATGGACCCAATGGACTGTGTGTGTGTGTGTGTGTGTGTGTGTGTGTGTGTGTGTGTGTGTGTGTGTGTGTGTGTGTGTGTTGAAACCAGTCTTTTTTTTATAGATACAGATGGGGGAAGTGTATCTGCTCAAGGGTTTTGTTTTCCTTATTTGTCATGAGTGCTCTCTGGTTTTCATGTCATTGTGACTCTTTTTTCTTGCCATCCAAAAAATCCAATGATTTTTTTTTATTATTTGTTTTCTATCTATTTACTTTTTTAACAAATTAGGTTTTCCTTTCTCTCTTTCTAGCAATTCTTACTATTCTTGAACGCGTTTTGGTGTGACCAACTGATTCAAAAATTAAGAGATTCAGTACCTTCAAAAGAATACTTTGAAAAAGTAACATAAAAACAGGAAGTGAAAAAATAAATAAAATAAACAAAATAAAGCGAAGCAAAATAAAGACATCTGACTAGCGAACCCTCATGTTATTTACTAGTGGGATTGCCACTGATGAAAACATTTAAGTTGTTAATTTATGAGTGGGGCATCTTAACGCCCAGCGCTCTGACCACAATTAAAACTCTTGTTAATAATGCACGTGTATTATTGATAATTGGAAACATGGTATGAAAAAAAAAAGAAAGAAAGAAAGAAAGAAAGAAAGAAAGAAAAAACAAAGAATGCCTGCGACAATGTTCAAGAGGAGAAAAAAATGACACATCTCTTTTTTGCTTTATTCAAGTGTGTGTGTGTGTGTTTCTGTGTGTCTGTGTGTGTGTGTCTGTGTGTGTGTGTCCGTGTGTGTATGTTTCACTCGTAATTGAGTAGGTTTGTGCATGAATGTATTTCTGTATGCGCTTATATGTGTGCGTGTATGCGTGCATGTGTGCGTTCAACAAATAATTTTATTCATAAGAATTTTTAATATGGCGTGCGCTCCGTCTTAGGGTAATGTTTGCCGTGGCTCCTTATGGTTGATCATTACTATTGGGTAATAAATGAATTCGATCCATACTGGGTATCCTTGATCCTTACTGGGTATCCTTATAAAATTCAACATTAAAAATTCAACAAGGCCTAATTGTAGAGAATCAAGAGGAAAACCGTATTTTTTCTTGCCTACTTCGTCCTGTGATGGACTTTCAAGGCAAAGAGATTAAATTTTAACCATATGTGCGTTGTGGCGCAGTGGATATCGGCTCGGTACCAGAAATCAGGGAACCGAGTTCGAATTCCAGTTGAATTCATTGCATTCACTTACGCCCAAATACCCTTTGGGAAAGGTATTAATCCGTCTCTTCCCTCCAGTTATGGGTTAAATAATAGAACAGATTGGGTTCTATAGCCTTGGTCGGCAACCAGTCTACCGCAGAAAGCAATGGCAACCTACTGCGGGATAATCTTCTGCCCAGTCAGTCATGTCTCTTTCGAGACATGATCGCCCAAGCATGTATCACGCTTAACTGACTGACTTCCTTTACTCGGATTAACTATTATTGAATTGCATCTTCGTTGTAAGAAACATTTCCAATTCATTTTCATTATAAAATTATTTTTGATTAATTTTTAAATGCAGCATTAACAGTTTCAATATACTACATCAAATTATGATAATTTATTATAATCGTTATTATTTTTTAAATGCTGCAGGGCGTAGACGATTACAACATTCCTACTGTGTTCAGTCAGTTAAGTCCCATACGTGATACACACTTGGGCGATCATGTCTCGAAAGAGACATGACTGACTGGGCAGAAGATTAACCCGCAGTAGGTTGCCATTGCTTTCTGCCTACTGTTAGATTTGTTAAATTACGTTTCTTTTTTTCTGTGAAATACCATGAGTTCTTTAAAGAATAAAGGAGTTATTCCCCTTGCCTTCTCCCTGATTTTGAAGTCTATATAGTTATTTAACATAGCTGGGTGTAGGAAAAAGATGAATTCATGCTTTTACTGTGGCTTTTCATGCAAAAGTGAATGCAACAGAGTAAGCCGGAATATTGATTCTCCTTCTTTCGCCGAAATATCAGTCAATTAAGTGACATACATTTGGGCGATCGTGCAGAAGATATTCCTGCAGTAGGTTGCCATTTCTTTGTGTTAGACTGATTGAAAACTGGAGGGAGAAAAGATGGATTAATATAGTAATACGTTTGTTTTCCCAAGCTTATTTTGTCGGGGAATTAACTCAACACACATTTTTTTATATTTAAATTTGAAGTAAATTGAGGAAACAAATTCGTTATAGTAACAAATAAATAAGTGTATTTCAACAAATATAAATATAAAGATGAAAGAAAGTTAAATAAGTTAGAAGCAATGATTTAGTAGATTAAAAATGTTGATTTAAAAACTTCGGAAGTGTGAGTCAAGGTAAAAATATGTAATGCAGAAATTAAGTTGTCTCGCTTAGACTGTATTTTGAAAATTTTCCTGCTGAAAAAAAAAATGGAAATATAATGTGTAGAAAATATATTTTCTTGTTTGAATGTTACCCAGTAAATAAAATCAGTGAAATATATAGAAGTGACCAATGAATTGCGCCGTCTATATTGCATTTTAAGTTTTCAAAGATATATTTATATATATATATATATATATATATATGTGTGTGTGTGTGTGTGTGTGTGTGTGTGTGTGTGTGTGTGTGTGTGTGTGTAAATTAAGACAGGTGTGTTATTGCATAGTTAAGCGGAAATGTGGCCTATTTCAGGCGAGCCGTCGTCAGCTTTCGTCTTTATTATACAGATCTTACACGAATATATATATGCATGTGGATGACTACATATATATATATATATATATTAAAAAAGGATTAATTCAAAGATGTTGAATGGCCATTTCGATATGAAGATCCCCACGGGGAACGACACATCACCTCAGTAACAGAAAAAAACCTTTCAGCTCTGTAATATTTTATTACATGGAGCTCTCTTCCTGTATCATTTTTTAATATTAAAATAAATTTTTAATATTAATTAGGATCGGGTTTTTGGGAATTTACCTTCCTGCTTTTTTCCCTTGGATTGAAGTATCTGAATTAAAATATATATATATATATATATATATATATATATATATATATATAGCCATACACATACATGCCTGTTTCGCTGTATCAAAACTTATCAGCATCCACTTGCTTCCAGCCAGGATCGAAACTCGACCTATTCAGTGTCAACTGGAATGCCTACTCCTAAGCTATCGGCGCATGGTTGAGCGTGTTATTTATACCTGGTGTATACACACACCAGTAGCCGAGAGAACTCAATTTATGACCGAAGTGTAATGCGTAAATCGCAGAAGTGGTTACTGTTTTCAAAATTTTCTCCTCTAGAGAGTTTAATCGTTACGAGAGCATAATTAGTCATCCACATACAAGCCTGTTTCGCTGTATCACAGCTCATCAGTGTGGCTAGACATCCACTTGCTTCCAGGCAGGACTAAAACTCGACCGATTTGGTGTCAGTCGGAGGAACATATATATATATATATGTGTGTGTGTGTGTGTGTGTGTGTGTGTGTGTGTGTGTGTGTGTGTGTGTGTGTGTGTGTGTCGAATAGGAAATTAAGAATTAAAATCAACTTTCTTCTTCACTTTTACAAAAATTCACAATGACATTTGTAATCCTGGTTTTGCTGCATAGAAAAAGGATTGATCTCGTGCTTACAGAAAAAATCGAAACCGGATTTCGCAAGTAGATGTTAAATTGGTTTTCTGACCAATAGAAGCGATTTGCAAGATCATAAGACTTCGCGATCCAGTGCGAAAAATTTAAAGGATATATAAATGTCTTCGACCAGCCAGCCAGACAGTCAAAGTCATGGAAGCAGGAGAGACGACAATCTAAAATGTAGCAAGACAGAAATTTTAAGTCGACCCGGACATAAGGTCGCGTTGCATGTTGTCCTCTTCTCCTTCTTTCTCATGCGCTGATTCTTTTTACTTCTTCTCCATCCAAAGACATTCCCACCGAACAAACGCTCATACATATATACATACATACATACGCATAAACTCTTTCCAACAAATTACTACTACGAACATTTCTTCAACTCTTACTTGTTTCTCAATGAACATTAATTTACTACCAATTCTTGTTATTCTTTTCCTTTAATAAATTTCTATTTTAACGTGAAAAATATATATTTTTACTCTACCATTATTCCACACTATTCTACACTAATTCATACATTCTAATTCATACATTCCAATCTGCAATGAACCTTCTGATAAAAACCTTTTAAAAATTCTGATGATAATTCCGAATTAATCTGTAAGCTGTAGGGAGTTCGGTTATATATGACACAAGGCCGAAATAATAAACATTAACCATCTCTCTATGGTTACAATATATATATATATATACAAAAGACTACAAAAGGTTCTCTTGGTTGCTTCTAGGATTGTACATTGATCTTGTGTGATTGTACATATCTATCTAATCTCAAATTAAGGATTAATTGCGCTATTATCTGTTCTGTTGAGAAACTTAGTAACGCTGAGATTAAATTTGATTTTGCTTTAAATTAAAGGAACATTTTTTTTTTCTTTTTACAACGCTCTTGCTGTATCAGTCTGTCATTTAAATGACATATGTGGTACAAGCTCGGATGATCATGTCTCTCCACATCTTTCTCCCTTAAATCACTACAGACACTTTCAGTTAATTGCCATACATGATGCACACTTGGGCGATCATGTCTTGAAAGAGATATGACTGACTAGGCAAAAGATTTTCCGGTATTAGTTTCCGGTATTCATTTTTTTCCACGATTACCAACCAAGGTTATAGAACCCAATCTGTCCTGCTATTCAATCCATAGTTGGAGGGAGAAGAGATGGGTTAATACCTTTCCCCAGGGTATTTTCGCGTAAGTGAATGCAACGAATTCAACTGGAATTCGAACTCGGGTCTTCTATTTATCATTCCGAGCTGATATCATTGCACCACAATAAAAGATATTTTTAAAATTATAATAAAACCACAAAACTGAATTTATGCATGATCGTTCTACTAGAGAATTCACAACAAAATCATTAAGCACTTTGTTTTATTATATAGTTTATTTACAAGAATAATTTTATATTTATTACTTTATAAAAATATGTGAACCAAGTATAATGTACTATTTATTTTCATATTATAAAGAAATAGCTATGCAAACAATTTTTTATTCATAAATTTATGAAAATATATGTAAAAAAGAGAAAAAGAAAATTTAAGTAAACAAATAACTTCGATAAACTGTAAAAATCTCTTTTTTGAGCATTTATTTAATTTAAACTCGCCATATAAGTGAACTAAAATAAATTGCGAATATCCGGATATTTTGCTCAAGATCTGACAACAAAAATGTTAACCACTAGCGAATTTTAGTAACAAGAATAGTATTTAACATTTTAGTTATTAATTCTCGAAAAAAAAAAAAATGAATGAATCCAGTTTAATGGCGATGTCAAGAGAAAAACCGTCCATTTGACACAATTTTTTTGCAGGTACATATTTTAAACTTTGCTAAAAATCTTTTAATATCAGAATGTGCTAAGCTTATTGTTTATCAAAATCGTTATTTTTTATCTGATGTCATACATGAATTTATTTTTCACTTAAGCTTCTGGTGCAATAGATATCAGCTTGGAATAAGAAACTGGAGAGCCGAGTTTGAATTCTAGTTGAATTTGTACGCCCCCCCCACCACCACCAAAAACTTATATAAATGACTTTTCACATATTTTGTAGAAACTCGCAATGTCATTGGATAAAAATTACCAATTTCTGCTTGACGACAATTTATTTATCGCTTTGTTTTTACTAATCAAATTTGGTGCAATTTTATTGAAAGTAGAATCCAACCAGCTTTCTAATTATTCGCTTAAAAAAAAAAAAAATCTGCACGAGACGTAATTTTTCCGCCGTGGCGTTTTGGTCCACTTTGAAAACAACAGATTTCGTTTTTTTTTTGTTTTTTTTTTTCAATCAGTGAGTATCCATCTGCCAACAGAATCCAAGTCACTACAAACTTCACCCAGCAACACCTGGGAAATCACTTGTGAATCCAACTTCCACTATCTTCTTCTTATCATCTACTGACCGTTGAACTTTATGCTTAATAATCACGGCAGTAAGAATACAAGAATTCACTCACTCACTCACTCACTCACTCACTCACTCACTCACTCACTCACTCACTCACTCATTCACTCATTCATTCACTCACTCACTCACTCACTCACTCACTCATTCATTCACTCACTCACTCATTCATTCACTCACTCACTCACTCACTCACTCACTCACTCACTCACTCACTCACTCAAGCTGAAACTTTTCTTCATGCAGAATATTCCCATAACTTTTCAATGATTATTGTTGCAAATTAAATCTTGAACATAACAATTCATAATTTATTACTTATTTGTCTTTATTTCGGAAATGAGGTTGTGTCATTATTTATATTATTTACATTGTTCAGGCAATTGTTCTCATTTTTGTTGCTGTATCTACGACGTTTCGACAGTTGTACGCTCCGACTTTCTTCAGATGATTGGAAAATTAATTTTATGGCTCTATACAGACAGGAGTAGAGCAACACCGAGACCATCCCAAAACACAATTTAGACTATATATGACTTCATCTGAGCCATCCTGAGCTGAGGGAAAGAAATTTTCGTGGCATTCAGGAAATTCCACACATCAATCATGCTGCCCAAGTTTCTTATGGGGGTTATTACCCAAGGAGCGCCTGGTGAATTCCTAGGGTGCTCCGTGAACGGCAAGTAGACGAATTTTTTGTGGAATTTTTTTTTTTTTTTTTTTTTGAGGGAATGACGAAGCTCTATTGGGATAAGTAGAGAGATTCCTAGCCTTGGTGGCATATGTTCTTTCTTTCTTTTTAGCGATGCAGGGGCGGATTGCGACTTGTAATGCTCTATGGCTCTCTCCACCCTTCTTTGACAAGACTGTTTCTCCTTTCTATTGTTCTTTTCCTCTTCCTCTTTCCACTCTTTTAAAGAAAATATTGAGGTGGATGCATATTCCCCACCTCCCGCCATACCGTTGTCTGCTGATACCACTTACTGCTTCTGTAGTAACTGCTGCTGCTGTTACTGTTGCTGTTGCTGTTGATGCTGTTGCTGTTGAGGATGATGTTGCTCCTGTTATTTTTTCCATTGTGGAATATCCTGCTGGTAAGGAGGGTTTACAATCTTTTGACCTGCCCCTCACTCCATCTTGCCATTTACTGAGGCTATTGGGTACCTGCCCGGACTTCTCTGGCCCCATTGCTTCATTCGATGTTGTTGGTTCACCTCTGGGTTCTTGGCGAGGCACGCTTTTAACATGTGCTCCGTGGCAGGGTCACCGACCATCAACAATGACGAGGATGGTCCGACCTTGGCAAGTCAAAGTATTAGGGATGTCCATGAAGAATTTCTGATATTATCAGCTGTAAGATAAGTCCCCGGTAAAATTGCCCGCTTGTCTCGTCACCGATGTGTCATTCCCAACTCGTCAATAGTTGGAAAAAAGCCTCAAAATAGTCCTAAAATATGTCAATCGGTACCACATGAAGTCTAATGTTTGGTTTGGTTTGGTCTTTTTTACTTTACAACTTTACAGCATATCAACTCAATATAATACCAATATTATTTTTAGGATAGGTTCTTAGAAACAGAATATTTACTCTTTCCAAGAAATCAGTTAATAGATCAGGTTTTGGGTTTATTTTGTTTTACATCATATCAATCTCAATGGTTTTTTTCATGCCGACAAGATATTTTGGATAGGTTTATATGAATAGAATATATATTCTTTGCAAGAAGTTAGTTTGTAGAATAGGGTTTGGGTTTATTTTGTTTTACAACATATCAATCTCAATGGGTTATTTAATGCCGACAAGATTTTTAGGAGAGGTTTGTATGAATAAGATAGTTTTTGTTGAGATTCAAATGTATTATTGGTATTTTTTTAAAAATGTAAATGTATTGGAAATGTATTATTTGCGCTGTGATGCAGTAGATATCGGCTCGGAACAAGAAATCGGAGAGCCGAGTTCGAATTCCAGTTGCATTCACTTATGCGCAAATACTCTTGGTAAAGGTATTAATCTATCTCTTCCTTCAAGCTATGAGTTAAATAACAGAACAGATTAGGTTTTACAACCTTGATTTGCAACCAGTCTACCCCAGAAAGTAATTGCAACCTACTGCCAGAAAATCTTCTGTCCGGTCTGTCATGTATCGAAAGAGACATGATCGTCCAAGCGTGTATCACATATGGTAGTTAACTGAGTGATTATTTATGCTGGTTATTATTCAGGGCCTTATAGTCATCCAGGCCCTTCTTCTTAGACGTTTCCGCCGCCCACGTTAATGGTAGTTAACATTCACTGAAGAGACGTTGTCATACCTGTTGTTGCCACAGTAGAATACAAAATCATAGAAGATGAACATTCGTACGACACAAAGATAGTAAAACAACAAGAAAATACGATCGAAGCAAAGGCGTTCACATTTACAGGTCTTCAAAAACATTATTGTGATAATGATAGTTCGATAATTTCTCCCAAACACAGGCATGTCAACAAAAACTGTATTTCGTCGAGTGCAATTCTTGATGCTTGATTTTATTTTGTTGTTGACGCCGCAAAGCTGCATGAAGCATTAAACCCCACGAGTGCCTCTGCAGGGGCAAGATTAACTTTCACCTTCCTGTTTGGTGTTAAAGCATGTTAGGAGAAATGTCTGTAAAAACTCCTCTGTTGTTCCCTCTCCACATGCTTTGGGTAGTGCACGCTTAAAGGTGTGAATAAATCGTTCGGTCTTTTCGTTCAATAGTGGATAATGAGGTGGTGATTGTACATGGGAAATGCGATATGAACGACTAAAGAGATGGAACAACTCCGATATAAATTGTGAATCGCGTAAATATTTAAGGATTTAAGGGAGTCTGTTTTGGCTGAATAGGCTTTTTAGTATTTTAACAGTTGATATGGTGTCTGTGTGACACATGAGAAACATTTCTGGTCATTTAGATTAGAATATGCGTCAACAATCACGAAATAGCTGAGGCCATTAGTAGGATCAGCAAAATCCACATGTATCCGCCGCCATGGACATGGTTATGACTAAAAAGGATTATCTTGTGGTGGATATTTTGTGCTTACATGTAATAGATAAGCTTCTCTTCCTTTTTTTTTTTTTTAAGGTATTTTTTTAACTAAGTGTTCGATTTTTATGTCAATATTTGGCCAGTTGAAGGATTACAAATGATAAACGCTTGGTGTCCTTAATGTAATTGTTTTGGGATGTAGTTGATTTAAGACATCTTGGGAGAACCCGGTCTGCAAACATCAGAAAACTATTAATAACAGATGAAGATCCCCTGCGTTTTGGAATTGTTAAAAATCTTCACTTTGTTTATTTGGTTATGATGTTTGGAGAAAAAACCCGACTGAATGCTTTTGAGCTTTGCAGTTTTTATCTGCTGAGGTAACGGACGCAGTCGCTAAATGTGCGTTGGATCTCGCTCTCAGTTTTTGATGGCGGTGATAACTGTCGCCATCAAGAAATTCCATAAACTGATGAAACGTTTCAATGCTTCATTTTGACCGAATTCCATCGTTCTGCAATATTGTATGGTGAAATAGTACTTCATTAAGATTGTCCAATATTGTATTTTCTAATCGTTTCATCTTAAGCAAATCAATAAACCCACGAAGATATGTCAGTTAGTTAAGTTCCATACGTGATACACGCTTTCGGCGATCATGTCTCGAAAGAGACATAACTGATTGGGCAGAAGATGATCCCGCGGTAGGTTGCCATTGCTTTCTGCGGTCGACTGGTTGCCAACCAAGGCTATAGAACCCAATCTGTCCCATTATTGATTCATAGCTAGAGGGGGAAGAGACGTATTATATTATTAAGTAGTAATTAGTGGGGGATCAGTTTATTACTTCATAACAATATAAAACGGGTCCCCACTTTATGCCCAGTAGAAGCCTTAATCATGTTTTCCACTATTATATTCAGTCAGTCAGTTAAGTGCCATACGTGATACACGCTTTGAGCGATCATGTCCCGAAGGAGAAATGACTGACTGGGCAGAAGATTATCCGGCAGTAGGTTGCCATTGCTTTCTGCGGTAGACTGGTTGCCAACCAAGGCAATAGAACCCAATTTGTCTTATGATTTAACCCATAACTGGAGGGAAGATACAGATTAATACCTTTTCTAAGAGTAAGTGAATGCAAGGAATTCAACTGGAATTCGAACTCGGTTCTCCGATTTGTCATTCCGAGTCGATATCCACTGCCCCACAACATACAAAGATAGAACCACGAATATACAAGAAGTTACTGAAAACTAAACAGTCTGCGAAAAATAGTATTAAGTCGTATAAAGGACAATAAAAATGACAGGTATTATGGAGACAGATGATGATTAATATCGCATTTAAATTTTTAAAGACCAAACTTGACTGGAAAGCAATAAACCAATATGGAGGTCCACAAACGAGAAGTGCGACAGAAAAAAACTATTAGCTTATAATTTATAGTTGTAACTAGTAATTTCACTTGCAAAATGATGGGACCTAACTGCCAATTATTAGTACTGTGCTTAAATCAATGAAGTGGAGGTACCAAAGTGAAAATCTCATCAGAACAATTACAATTAAAATATTTACAGAAAAGGCACAGAGAAGCTACATTACCGCCATGGGAAAGTGACTGAAGCTTAGATGCCAGATCAGGACTGTTAATATTGCAGATTCTTCTAGATACATAGGAGAAGCACAAGATCATTTTAAAACCATTTCACCCCAAGCAAGGCGGTACAAACACTAGTTAGGGGGTTACAGTGAAAGAAAAGACTGGGTACAGGGGTATTGAAGAATGCATAAAAAATTTATCTTATTCAAGAAGATAGAAGATGACAATTGACGTTCCATTTAATTTTTTAATGATCGTAGCTATCAGAGAAACAAATAAACAGAAGGGAGTTCCAAAGGCGGTATGTGCGAGAAAAGAAACTGTGAAGTAAAAGTAGAGGCTAAATTTAATTATTTCGATGTTTAAAAAAAGTGGGACCTAAATACCAATCTAGTTAGCACGCTTAAATTCACGTGGACGGAGCACCAGAGTAAAAAGCTCACCAGAGAAGTTACCATGAAAATATTTGTAGAAAAGACAGAGGGAAGCCACATCACATCGGTGAGAAAGAGACTGAAGTCGACATACCAAGTCAGGATCGATTACATTGCAGATCGTTCTTTGGATTTTGTCCGAGAATCTAGAGATGAATTGCAGGAGCACCCAACCAGATAAGGCAACAGTATTCAATGCACAGACGAATGGTTGATTCATAAATGTGCAAGATGGATTATGACAAGAACAGTTATCGAGAATGACACAGTAAACAAAGCAGCAAACATAGCAGATGGTTCAATATAATAATTTCACTTAGTGAGCAGCGGAAAACATTAATCCGAGAAAGTGCAATAAGTTGCTCTCCTGAATGTTAGCATCGGCAACGCTGATGGAATTCTATAAAAATGTTCTATTACACGATTAACGAGAAAAGTTTCGGTTTAAAGGTGTTAAAATTAAGAAACTGTTTCTTGCCCCAGCCAACAGATTTTAAGGGCCATTTTTAAGATTATTTACGAAATTTACCTTATCAAACCTATCAGACTTACCATTAAGGCATAACTAATTAGTTGGGCCACCAGTATAAATACCAAGTTGGAGACTAGATAACATCGGGAAGATCGTTGATGAAAATTAGGTTCAAAGTAGTTTCAAGGATAGAGACATAGAAGACACCCGCATTAATATAAAAAGATCTAGAAGAGGGGACATTCTAGACTTAGAAGAGGGGACATTCTAGACTTAGAAGAGGGGACATTCAAGATCTACAAGAGAGGGATATTAAAAACAAAATTCATTTCGTAATTTTATAAAAAAGACTGACCGAATCTCAAAATTAATCCAGAAATGCCATAACCTTTCAACTTATAAAGAAAAGCAGCATGTCAAATGCCTTCATGGTATCTAAAGCAAGAACCTGAGCTTCACCATTCTTATCGAGAAGTTGAGAAACTATTTCAACAATAAACCCCAGCGGCTTGCCTACAGATGTTTACTTGTATAATATAAACAGACACAAAGTTAACACAGCCAGAAAAAGTGATTCAAAAGCTGACCAAGTAGAAGATTGTGGTTTCACTTTGTATTTCCAAGATTGGAAATATGCATTTATACAATTTTGAATAGAAATGCTTTTATTTTGAAATATTATATTTTATGTGACGCAAGGCCAAAAACGGTGGGAAAGGTTAGTCGTCATTGACTATGCTACACCTAATTAATCTGGTTTACGACCCATTCATTCACTACAATTTGCTTATACATCACAAGAACTCATCCATCGACATTGAATCTAACATATACCATAATACAGTATATCCACAGTTGTTCTGCTAAAACACCTATAACATGAAAATATATATTATTGTTTTTGTTTTTTAATATTAAAAAATATATAAAATTATGTCATTAAATAAGGGAGAGAAGATGTACGTAATAACGAAAATAAAATACAACGTATCATTCAAAATAAAATTAAAATATGTAAGTAGGACCCGTCCAAGCCACAGAAAAATAAGAGTGCCCATATTGTATTCTGCCACTAAGCAGTATCAAGCCACTCACTCGCTAGGGGAAGGAAGAAACAAAATAAATTACGGAGGAGAGAAATATCAAAGGCTGATCCAGTCAATATAAAAAGCGAGTGGAAACAAATACACACTGGAAAGGTTAGGAATCTTGATATGCATCATAACAAGGGAAAATGCCGGGTGCAGGTCGGGAACAACAATAACTCACATTAACTAGTTAAACAAAAAGATCATAGGAGAGGTCTAACAAGAAACCGCTCTGTTGTGTCAAAATGCGACTAAAAAAGAAAATCAATACTGACTCCGTTCACACAAACTAACCTCGCCGATTTTACTCATCTTTCGTTGAAATCTGCCGATAACAAACGATTTTTGTCAAAAAAATTTCAACCATATCCTGATAAGAATAACGTTCGTGTCGTAAGATTCCTTCCATCCACATCGTCTACGCCACCATCTTTACCATGGCTAGCAACTTCAGAAACACCATCCGTCTAACCTCTGAACACATTATAGCACGAGTATGCGAAATCAATGGATACAAGATGTTCAGGATCGATATGAGCCGTCAACTCGCCGACATAATTCTAAAATGGGTACACCTGAAAACAACCCACTCTGAAGTTCACTCCGAAGCCTACATTATTTAGAGACAGTGTGTTCCGGGCCAATCTCCAGATAAGCGAAAATTCATGATTGCTGAGTTAATTCCCAAAACCAGAAAGTTCTTACAGGTCATTGTTATTTGTTGGACAAAATAGTTCGTTGCGATGCCCGTTCTACCAGCTGCGGCAGAGACATCGTGGATTTGTCCAAATCAGGAGAAGATGCCCATCGTATCTCTGTGATATTCATAGACACTGTCTAGTGTAACCCTTGTCCTCGGGGTTCCCATCTATCTTGTTTAAGTAAACTGACTTCTTAGCTTCGTCCTTATTTGCCAACATGGCATTGGATCTCTTAGCGTGGGCCGTGCACTGTATTTGGAAGCTTTTGAGAGCTTCCTCCATAGTGTCTTTGCCTACACTAATAAGCCGCCGTGTTTACAAGCCGATTGTAAGTAGAGATATTGTTCTGGTCATTACGGTTTCCAGAGAATCCGAGATTGTCAAAAATTATTTTCCCTTGGTGTAGGGCGTATATTTTTTCCAGAAGGGCCACATAGTCCTCAGGGCTCTTTTTATTTGGTTTATTATAGGCCAAAGACAAAACTGCAGGAGGGGTGCCAACGCTAACTACTCTTGGAGGAGCATCCGCCATAGTAATGGGGTTCTCACACCAGCACACACAACAACGAAAGGTGTGACACACACGCAAAAAACAAGGATATTTAAGAAAAACAGTGACAAAATAATAATTCAATAAGTCATACACAATACGTGGACAAAAATATGACACTTTGTTTTTCCCAAAATAAAGGTAAGTTTTTGGCGGACCTGAAGAAGACAACCACCACCTTTAAATTTGTTGTTTTTCTTTTTTTTTCTACTTTTTTCAGCGCAGTCTTATCGATTATTACATAAAGCTCCCGATGAGAAAAAAAAAAAAGATTTGAAAAGATTTCAATATTTAAACAATTTTAGTGGCTGGGGGAAAAGTTTCTCAGACAACGTTACAGTAAATCAATCCTCCATTTTAGAACCACTCGCGTTGGGGTCGCTTTGTTTTAGTTTTTTTGGGACGAGTTGTTGCTCTTGTTTTTGTCTTTTTCAAGTTTTCTTTAGTTCTTACGATGGCATCTTCCTCGGAAACTCCAAGAATGATTTTATTCGCAAAGGATTCAGTTGTTGAATATGCGCAAGAAAAAAAGTTAATTGCACAGGATCGATTTACTATAAGGTTGTATAAAAAACTGAGCCCCCTCCAAAAAAAAACCCAATTGTTTAAATGTTGAAATATTTACAAATTTTTTAGTCAATCGGAAACTTTAGGGTTTAATCAATAAGATTGCACCGAAAAAAGTAAAAAAAAAAAATCAACCAATTTACAGGCGGTGGTAATGTCGTACCAGCGAGTGGTTCCAAAATGGAGAATCGATTTACTATAACGTTGTATGAAAAACTGAGGCCTCCCTAAAATTGTTGAAATATTGAAATTTTTCCATTTTTTTCTTTTTTTGTCAGTTGGAAAGTTAAGGGTGTAATCGATAAGATTTCACTGAAAAAAGTAAATAAAACAAATGAAAAACAACAAATTTAAAGGTGGTGGTAGTCTCCTTCAGGTCTGCCAAGTTTTTAAATGACTGAATTAAAATTTAAGCGTTCACCTTTTATGCTCTGTTGGCCATTCAAAGAGTGTCTTGATTGTGAAGAGGTCGTGGTATCCTTCCCATAGCATCCCATAGCACTTACTCAAACGCAATTAACAATGAATTAAAACAGAACACAAACAATTCGATACATTTCTGCTCACAAAACTGTCACTGACTGCGTGCCTCGGAGGTCACCTTGAAGTGGTGTAACGGTTAGCAAGCTTGTCCCTCTAGAATCATTAGTAGTGAGTTCGATCCTCAATGGATAACTTACTTTTTCGGCCTTGTGAAAGTGTGCTTAGAAAATCACCTAAGATTTATTCAATTTTCCGGATTTCACGTTAAAAGCCTTCGCTTTATTTAAACGAAAAATGTTTTCATCAGCGTTTTTTGAATTAATCGGCGCTAACGAAGAAATCGTGCACTTTGAACAAAAAATGTTATGCATAATTTTCGTTCGAATGTACATTATATTCGAAAATTATTGTTGTGTCTTTCACAGTCAAAAATGCCTTCGGCGTAATATTACGTTTTGACGTAATAAATCTAGGGTCAATTTATCGCTTTCATTGACGAGAAAAAAAAGAAGAAGAAAGATTTTCTACCACTAAATGAGCCTGTTAGAACCTGTTAGAACAATTTTAAAAATTTGTAAAAATAATTAAGACATATTTTGATCTATCCTCTTCATGATAGCATAAACATTTTGCCGAGAAAACTTTGTTTTTATTTAGTTTGAGGCCTTTTCCTTCAGACTATGCTGCTTTTTCCAGCGAAAAAGTGGAGGTACCTACTCCTTCAAATCTTTTCAAAACATCCCTATTTCCGTGCAAGTGTATATGCTGAACTCAAATCAGTAATTGTTTATTGTAGAAACCTACCTTTTTTTCATTTTATCGAGCAGAAAAATATGGAACTTCTTGTCGCTGCTTATCTCACCCCGTAACCACAGTTCAAAAATGTTATTCACTGCAGACTAAATTCATGCGTAGTTTTACGATTTTTGGTTCTTTTTACTACCTCTTTGCAATTAGTACGCGGAAAATGAGTTCCGAAAGCAAACAAATCGTGGAGTAATTGTTCAACGGGAGTAAATCGGCCGAAATAAATATCCTACGCATCATGTCATTCAGCAGTGAATCAGATATGAGAATAGTGTTAAGGGGTGATATAGTCCGATTTATTTCTGGCCGATATCATGAAAAAAAGGGAGGTTTATTCAATAAACAATTATCGATTTGAGTTCAGCATATACATTTGCACGGAATTAAGGATGTTTTGGAAAGATTTGAAGGGGTAAAGGCCTTCGAGGAACAAAACAAAAATTTACCAAAACAGTTTTAAATTTTTATTATTAACTATATTTTTGTTCATTTTGTTTTATGACAAACTTGACGATAAAACTCAAAATAGTAAATTTTAAGACACGAACAAGTTTCTCTTTTATGCGTACAAGTGAAGTAAGTGTGTTGTCTGATTTCTCCATATTTTGATTGCTTAATAAATCCGAATTTACAGACACCCATACGTTTTTCAGGAGCCAACGAAAAGTTGTTTTACATTTTTGAATTAATAAAGAATAAAAATCATATTTTATTAGATAATTGGTTTTAAAAATTTTTTTGCCATATGCGGACGTCGTCCAGAACAAATTGAATACACAATCATATATTGACCAAAAAGAAGATAGAAAAAATGATTTCTTTCTTGGTCACGAAAATGTTCATATACGCGTGATTTTGCGTTTGTTTGTTTTTCAGACAGCGTTCGATTCGTCCTAGAGACGTAATGTATTTCTTACTCTCTCACGTTCTCTTTCCTGAAGCGAAAGAAAGAAAGTCGCGATTAATAACAGGGCCATCCAACCCACGTTAGCACAAATTTCTTACACTTTCTTCATCTCCTCTCTCATGCCGCGTTCATTCTCTCTCCTTCTTACTCGTGCAAAAGGACAGAGATACAACTTTCAAAAAGCAGACGACAATCATCCCACTCTCTCTTTCACCTCTACCTTTCTTCCTCAACTGGCCAGAATGAAAGAAAGGGACAAACTCAACATACAGAAGCCTACTACTTTCGTGCACGCATATAGAAACAAAATCTCTGTAAGACTTTCCTGCATAAAAACAAAAAAACAAAAAAACAACAACTTTCCAATGAACTTTAAACAACCAATTATTATTTTTATAAACAAACATAATTTTTTTGATGAATAATAAATGATATTTTTTTATCTTTCAATTCCTCTGCAACCATCTAATTTATTAAATGTGGGGAGTTCGGTCAAGTTTGACACAAGGGCATTTTCTTTAGATTAGATACCTCCACTAATTTTCGATACCTAGGTTTTAAAATGATTTTTTTAAATGAAAAGCTTTCATTTTAGCTTTAATTAAAGCTAAATGATTAAATTTATTATTTCCAGTAAACAAAATACTCTGGTGTATTTAAAATAGAAATTATATTGATTAGAATCTCAACATTTTGAGCATAAAATCAGCCATTTAAAAAAAACAAGTTTTTTACATATTGACATATTTGTTAACAAAAATTTAATTCTCTTTAAAAATCTTGCAAAAATAAAATATACTTGTGTGAGCTTTATTTTAAGAAAATTAGCAAATTTAAAGTTAAATTAATCTGATGTGAAACAAGTATTACTTGATTATATCAGAAAATGTAATATACAAGCATTTCTTAATCACAAAGGTCTTGTTTTTCTGGCGTGTTGATTGATTACTGATAGCCAGATATGTTGACAAACTAAGTATAGTTGACTATAATTGACATATTTTAGATGCTTGCAGGTTTATGCAATTAACGGGGCTATTTGAAAACATGACACAAGTTTACAAAAGTTTTTTTTTTTTGTATTTCATAGAGGGAAAATAAATTAAATTGCTTGTTTTTTTTATGCTAGGATCTAAGCGATCATCCCATCGTTTTCCCTTTTTTATTTTTTGTAAATTGCTATAACTTCTTAGAAAGTTACCTGTTTCGTTTTTCTAGACTGGTTTCCACTAACGGTTAGAGAGCCCTGTCTATTTGTTATTTAACCCGTAGCTGGGGTAATTTAGTGAGAAATATTTAACATACTAGTAATGTCGAATTTAATTCTTGAAAATAATTTACAACAGGTGATATTAGTTGCTTTACCGTGTGGTTTCCAAAATGAATATTTCTTTTTTTATCATGTGTGCACGTATGTATTTGGTTTTTAGATATTTTAAAAAGCTCTCCACAAGTTTGTGTAATTAACAATGTTATCAAAAATTATGCCACTTTGGATTTAGATCGAACAACTGTGTGTGTGCGTGCCTTCGTGCGTGTTCGTACGTGTGTGTATCCGGGGATATGAAGAAATAAAAACCGTAGAAAGTGATAACAATGTAAAAAAAAAAAAAAAAATGAAAGAGAAAAGAGTAAATAAAGATAAAAACAAACTTAGGTTATTAATAAAGTCATAAAGACATAAAGACTAAAAGATGAACAAAACGGGGGAGAGGAGAAGAGTGGAGTTAATGAAGGAAAGCTGCAGGTGTAAATCGATAATGAAAACGTGTTTTAAATTTGCTACGTTCTTGCTTTCTCTTCTTATGATAGCTTGTTGGACAGACCTCTTGTAGACGATTGGACTCGAGCCTCGTGCCGGCAGATCACGTAAGGTCAGAGGCAATTCAATCACTAAAACCGACAAACTCTCGTGAATTAGCCTCAATGATACTACACTCATCGCTGGCAAAACATGGTGGGTCAAAGTGGAGCCTGCTTCAGGGAGATTGTCTTTACTCTCTTTGGAACGCATTCTTGTTCTGAAGAGTTTTCTAATGAAATATCTACGCACGATAATGTCGCTAGGTGGCGCCCAGATTCATAGCAAATTCCTCGTAGATGAGGCCACTACTCAACGAATTTGGCACCAATAACTATCATACGCCATTTTTTATTAACTCTGTTTTCCATTTCATCGTTCTCTCTATCCAGAGATGGATAAAGTAGATAGCTTGCTGGCTAAAGACCACAAAACACTTACGTCAGTGTTCCCTAACGAATTATGTGTACAGAATGTTCAATTATTTGCATATCGGCTAACATTGGAGGAGCCGACATTTTGATACTTTCTACACATGTACTCACATCCACATATTCAAACAAAATGCAGGCAATTATTAATGTATACATGTGTTATGTACATTTGGACATAAACTTACATAACCTTACATTGGCCAATAAATAAGCACATGAAAATTGTCAAACCCTATCACAAGAGTAATTGTAAATTGTTGTTTGAGTATGTATATATTATCATTCTCTCTTTACATATATATATATATATATATATATATATATATATATATATATAGAGAGAGAGAGAGAGAGAGAGAGAGAGAAAGACAATGGTTATATATATATACACACACACTTCCAAAAAAAAAAAAACGTGATACCTAAGGTTTTTCGTTGTTTTAATTTTAATGCTTCCAATATACAAAATCCGTCAGTCTGTCAAGTGCCATACGTGATACACGCTTTGGGCTATCATGTCTCGAAAGAGACGTAACTGACTGGGCAGAAGATTATCTCACAGTAGATTGCCATTGATTTCTTTTTGTAGACTGGTTGCCATCCAAGGCTATAGAACCCAATCTGTCCTTTTATTTAACCCATAACCGGAAGAAAGAGACGGATTAATACGGATTAATACCTTTTCCTTTTTTTGCGCGTAAGTGAATGCAAGGAGTTCAAATGGAATTCGAACTCGGCTTCCCGATTTCTCGTTCCGAGTCGATATCCACTGCACCACAACGCACATCCAATGAACAAAATACTTTGTTGTATTTCAAACCGAATTTGAATTGACTGTAATCATGTTTTTTATGAGTATCAGTAAAATCGATAAAATCGTTGATATTGGCAAATATGTCAACACAACATGAAGAAATCTTTAAAACCTCTAAATATACTTTTCTGGGACGTTATTTAAGAAAAATTAGTTGATTTAAAGATTAAATAAGCTGAATTGAAATATATATTACTAATTTTTAGTTTAAAATATCGCAGAAGAGCATTTTATTCTTTTTACATATTGAATGATGGCATCGACCGCCTGATGAAAATTTTAAAGTAAGTAGGAGGAAATTAACATTTTAAATAGAACGTAATCACCTTTTATACATTATATATATATATATATATATATATATATATATATATATATAATTATGTACATTTCAAAATCTACTTGTCTAAAAATCCTTCCACTAGTAAACTACTGAAAAATAGTAGCATATTTTTACACTAAACAATTACAATTTATTTTAACACTATATATTTGTATAGATTTTTAACTAATTAATATTCCTAAAACATTAAATGCTATAAATGTTCTAATGCTTTATTGAATTTTAAGTACTATGCTTTATTGTCATTCTTAAGTAGACGCTAGTTGAGGAAATGTTAGAAAATTACCAATAAACTTCAAATTTACTCAAGTTCCCGCTCTTGTTTTCTAAAGTAGTGAGTGTATAGGTATCTGTTTGCAAAACTCGACACATAAAATAAATTCAAAATTCCTTTAAAAATACAAGGTGGTCAAAAAGTTCGTGTGCACTTTCAAAAATGTATAACTTTATTTGTATTTGCGATAAAAATAATTTGTAAAAAGGATTCGAAAGAAGTAAATCTATATTTTTTAAGTTTTATTGAAGTTTTATTTTGAGTTTCCACATGTTCTCCATCATCAGCAATACAAAAGATAATACGATTTTGCAGTTCGCGGAAGCATTTGACAACTGATTTACAGTAATGCCTGAAATCACATTAGTTATTTTAGCTTTCAAATCTTCTAATGAACTAGGTTTGGTTGCACACACAATTGTTTTCACATGTCTCCATAAAAAAAATCCAATGAAGTCAAATCTAGCGAAAGTGGAGGCTAATAAAGTGGTCCACCCCTTCCGATCCATCTGTTTACTTATCTAAAAATTATTGCAAATTTCGTGGTAAAGAATTATTCAATAACTATAAAACTAGGTGTGCGTTGTGGTGCAGTGGATATCGGCTCGGAACGAGAAATCGGGGAGCCGAGTTCGAATTCCAGTTGAATTCATTGCATTCACTTACGCGCAAATACCCTTGGGAAAGGTATTAATCCGTCTCTTCCCTCCATATGGGTTAAATAACAGGACAGATTAGGTTCTATAGCCTCGGCTGGCAACCAGTCTACCGCAGAAAGCAATGGCAACCTACTGCGGGATAATCTTCTGCCCAGTCAGCCATGTCTCTTTCGAGACATGATCGCCCAAGCGTGTTTCATGTATGGCACTTAACTGACTGACTGACATTAAAATTTATAATGTATTTCACAGATTATTTCTAACATAAATACAAATAAAGTAATGAATTTTCTGAAGTGCACACGAACTTTATTGACACCCTGCATAAGGATTGTTGAATTGTAGTGTGTTTTTTTTTTTTAATCATATCACCCCGAGCAAGGCGGTAACGCCACTGATGTGCAGGGGGCTACATAGGAGTGAAAAGATTGGAAAAGAGAAAAAACCGGAAACCACATCCTGAACAGGAAACAAGGGATGAGCCTCTTCACCTGTTCAATAGACGAGGGTGGAGTGTGAACCGGGCGATAGTTTAGTCTATCTACTCCAATTGGAAAAAAAAGTGAGAGAAGATTGAAAAAGAGAAAACCGGAAATCGCATCCTAAACAGGAAACAAGGGATGAGCCTCTTCACCTGTTCAATAGACGAGGGTGGAGTGTGAACCGGGCGATAGTTTAGTCTATCTACTCCAATTAAGTGTGCTTTTATATTTATGGTTAGTAAATACAGATTTTTAAAATCATTTAATGAAGGAAGTCAATGAAGCCACTAAGGAGCAAAGGGGTCACTAAGTTTAAAAGAATATGAAAAAAAAAAAAAAACGATGCCTGCGTTTCCGATTTCTGTTCTGATAACCACTACTACATCCATAAAATTAATTTCTTTTATGTTCATTCATTCATTCATTCTTCTATTTTTATTTGTGTTGCAAAGAAGTACTTATTCCCTCGTCTTCCCACAGTTCCTTTCTCACAGATCTGACGTCGTAAGCATCTTACTACTTCAATTTTTGTTCAACCAGTACAGACCTTTATATCAAAGACACACCTTGTCTCTTCCACAGTGTTGAAGCACTCTCATTCCTCCCGTATTCTTTTGATAAGACGGGCCTCCCTCTCCGAAATCCTCTTCTTAAAAAATGCTACTTTGACGAACTGTCTCCCGCGTGAATGCTTCTCTACAATCACAACGTTGGCGATCATGGCTCTCCTTTCTTTTGTAGCTCTTAATTTTCTGTCCTTCATAGCTCTTAATAATTTATCCTCTATTTCTCCCAAACCCTGCAATGTTATCCATTCACTCATGCTAGCCAGGTAAGCTATGTGTTGCTTTCTATCTATTTTACCATGAGTCTCTCATTTTCCCCACTTTAAAAACCGACCTTGTGTCACAACTTGCTCTAGCAGGGATAGCAGAGTAAATATCTTACCGTAGGTCTTTCGTGTGACTATCAATTTTTTCCAATTCATCTTCAGTCAGTCAAGTGCCATCCGTGATACACGCTTTGGGCGATCATGTCTCGAAAGAGACATGACTGACTGGGCAGAAGATTATCCCGCAGTAGGTTGCCATTGCTTTCTGCGGTAGACTGATTGACAACCAAGGCTATAGAACCCAACATGTCCTATCATTTAACCCATAACTGGAGGGAAGAAACGGATTAATACCTTTCCCAGGGATATTTGTGCTTAAGTGAATGCAAAGAATTCAACTGGAATTCGAACTCAGCACCCCGATTTGTCGTTCCGAGTCTATATCCACTGCACCACAACGCACATCCTTCTTAGTTGCGCTAAAAGCAGTTAGAAGCAGAATTTACCCATGTAAATGACGGGTAGTCATTGTCATTGGGGGAGAAATGCATGGATCAAATTTCAATAAGGCAATAGTTTCATGTTTTTTCCATAACAATTGACTGATTAATAAATGATAGATAACACACTAGTATACAAGTAAACATAGATGAAACTGGCGAAACTGCCAAAGCCAAAACATAACTGGTTCAAGTTTACTGTTACTTATTATCTATCCGTCATATCTTCATAATCTTCACTTCCCGCTGCTTTTTTTTTACATTCATATCACACGCCTCATCCTGTAATCTACTAGGAGAGTGACTCTTGGGTTTTGTATTACGGGGGTAGACTTTAGTAAAAATTGTTACAAAAGATTTAAACCTGAATAATACTTTTAACATTTTATTTTATTTGCCTTGCTACATTACAACAGTTTTTCAAAGTATTTTATTTTAAATGTTGCTTTTATTTTTGCAAATTTGTTCGTCACTTTTGTGGCTTTGTTTAGATGTATAATCTGTATATTAAGGTGTTTATCAGTCATTCAAAAAGTTACAATTAGCGCATTAGTAACTTATCTCTAATTTACCAATATCTTCATGGGTAAATTATGTGACATTTCTGCTTCTTTTAACCACAAGCAAGGTAGTAAAGCCACTAGGAAGCAAGAGGTTACTGACTGTTAGCGAATATGGAAAATACTAGAATTAAAGAGAGAGGACAATAAAAGAATAATAATCAAGAAGACAGAAAATAACGATCGACATTACATTTATGTTTTTGAGGATCAACGTTGAGAAACAAGAAGCTGGAACAGTTCTACAAGCGAGAAGTGCAGAAGAAACTGTTAGCATATAACTTATGGTTATATATAGGTATTTCAACTGTAAAAGAATGAGACCTTGCAGCCAATCGTGTACTGCGCTTAAATTCATACAGTCTACATACCATAGATGAAAACTCATAAGAACAATTATCATGAAAGTGTTTATAGAAAAGATACATGGAAGCAACGTTAAGGTGGTAAGAAAGAAACTTTTCTCTCACTTCCCCCATGTGGAATTTCCTTCCATTTACTTGCTTCCCCGACAGCTACAATCTCCAAGAATTTAAATGTAAAGTCAACTGTCATCTATCTCACTAACCTACATCCTCTCTCTCATGTTCCTTTCTCCGTCTACTCCACTCTCATCAGTAGTCTCATCCTTCTCTTACCCACTTCCTGATACCCCCTATAACCTGTCACTCTTTCTTATAACTTTCCTCCTATGTAACGCCTTGAAAAACAGTGGCAGTAAAATGCCTTGCTTGGGGCGATATGATTATATTAAAAAAAATAGCCAAGACGCTTGTTCGGTACCAATAACATTGCAGATTCTTTGGATGTTATCAAGAATTTTAAATATATAGCAGGAGTACCAAACCAAATGTGGCAAAAATATTCAAAGCAAGGACGAATGGTCGACTTATAGATATTTAAGGTATATTATGGCGATAAAGATTGTCCAGTACAATATAGTGAACCAACATTCTTAGCTATAAACTTAACAATTGATACAGTATGATCTTTACACTTCATGTCAGTTGAAAACAATAGTTTGATAAGGCGTAATGACTCATTACACCTGGAAGTGAACATATGACGGAAAGTAAAAAGGGTTATCTCGGTGAGGGCTGTTTCATTTTTGAAAAAAAAATGTCAAATTTTTAATATATCTTAAATATTTCTTATATTTTCCGTATTTGCCATTTGATTGAAATATTAATTCTTTTTGTCTCAAGCACAAACTTTAATAACTGCAAGCAAAATATTTTATATGGTATATAATTTTGATACGTGAAAAAAACATATATAAGTATTTGTCTTCCAAGAATATTTGCCACAAGGACGGATTATCCAGACTTGTTCCTAAAAATAAAGTTTTTCGAAGACTCGATAATCGCAACATTGAGAACGGATTGCGAAATAAAAAAAACATGATCGCCAACAAGAGAGCTTCCAGTTACATTCAGTCAGTCAGTTAAGTGCCGTACGTGAAACACGCTTGGGCGATCATGTCTCGAAAGAGACATGACTGACTGGGCAGAAGATTATCCCGCAGTAGGTTGTCATTGCTTTCTGCGGTAGACTAATTGCTGACCAAGGCTATAGAACCCAATCTGTCCTGTTATTTGACTCATAGCTAGAGGGGGAAGATATGTATTATATTATTAAGTAGTAATTAGTGGGGGATCAGTTTATTACTTCATAACAATATAAGACTGATCCCCCACTTTATGTCCAGTAGAAGTCTTAATCATATTTCCAACTATTATATTCAGTCAGTTAAGTGCCGTACGTGAAACACGCTTGGGCGATCATGTCTCGAAAGAATCATGACTGACTGGGCAGAAGATTATTCCGCAGTAGGTTGCCATTGCTTTATGCGGTAGATTAGTTACCAGCCAAGGCTATAGAACCCAATCTGTCCTGTTATTTATGTGGTGCAGTGGATATCGGCTCGGAATCAAGAAGCCGAGTTCGAGTTCCAGTTGAATTCATTGCATTCACTTACGCGCAAATACCCATGAGAAAGGCATTAATCCAGTTACATTATCCGACATTAAAAGGGAGGCTCTGAAAAAAAAAGACTCAAGTGTGCCTAAGGTTTTTTCTCTTTGTGATGAGGTACTATTATACAACGAAAGAATAGTGATATCAAGAAGTTTACAAAAGAAAATCCTTCGGGACTTTCTTACGGGACATCCTGGAAAAAAAAACAAACTAAAAGCCTCATGCGATGTTATGTCTACTGGCCTAACATGGACAGAGATATCACAGACATGACTGACGCATGCAAAGGGTGCGCGTTTGCTCCTAAAGCTCCACCAGTTGCGTGCAAGCCTTGGCTGAAGACGGACCAGCCATGGCAGAGGATACATGTCGATTTTGCGGGACCATTAGAGGATCACTATTACCTCATAGTCGTAGACAGCCACACTAAATGGCCGGAAGTACTCAGATGTAAAAGACCAACCACAGGATGCACGATAGCTTTTCTGCATGAACTGTTTGAACGGTTCGGCGTTGTGGATTGCGTAGTAACTGATAACGGAACGCAGTTCACATCTTGCGAATTCAAACAATTCTGTGAAACGTCTCAAGTGAACCACATCACGACTCCACAATATCACCTTAGGTCCAGTGGACAAGCGGAACGTCTCGTCGACACATTGAAACGAGCATTTAAGAAAGCACAGGGCACACCTACTGAGAAGGCACTGCAACAGTTTCTGCAGGTGTATAGCATTACTCCAAATCCCAATACACCAGCGGGACTTTCACCGGCAAAAACGATGATTGAGAGAAAAATCAGATCAGTTTTCGGCAAGCTTATCCCCCAAACAAGCTAAATTCAAAAAGACAATTACACTTTCCAGAAAACGTTACTCTTGTGGCGAAAAAGTACTTTTCAAAGTATGCAAAAATAACATGACGTTTTGGGAAGTGGGCGCTATAAATCAAAGAGTGAGAGACCTTGTCTACATGATACAAGGTCCCAAGAATATACATAAGCGCCACCAAAATCAAATAAGAAAATGTCGGACAACTGACATAAATGATTCACCACCGTCAGATGAAGAGTCGATAGATATCATATTCGTGGATTTCGATCTCGAAGCACCCCAAGCTTCACCCGAAAGAAGCCGATCTAGTAGGAAAAGGAAGTTCACGGATCCTTTGATCGTCGACCCTAAACGAAAAAAAAAATTAAACAGCTTTTCGAGGAGTTACCCACTTAATAATGGACTCTTCTTTGCCTATATTAACCGAGAGTTAATTACTCTCGAGGACAGAGCCGGGGCGACAGAGACACTGGCTTCCAGTACGACTTCAGTTCAGCTCAGCCTAGTCTGTCAGGCGGTCACTTGTAGCCAAGCTATTATTACTCTTTCTCTTTGTATCTCTTTGTGTCTGTTTGTATCTCTTGTTGGCGTAATATATGTTCTTGACCTACCACCGTGTTGGCTCATTATTTTATGGTCCTATTCCGGGTCTATATCAATAATGCTAAACAAAATTCATACTGATTTTTCATATTGCTTCATCAGATAGTTTTCATTCACACAAAAAATATAAACTGAAATGTAAAAAATAAAATAAAATAAAACCAAATTTTCACCAGCAAAAATTTGAGTTGTATAATATATGTTTGCCGTAGTAAAAAAACAACTCTTGTAAAAATTGAGTCACTCTCTAACAATTGATGATTGTTATATTTTTTAATAACATACTAATAACATACTAATAGGTTAAATGGGATGATATTAAAATATTACAATAGCCAAGAATATACTGTGCGTGTTTAGTAATATTACCTATATTTTTGCTTTTATTTCCGAAAATCTGCTCCGAATAGTAAAATAAAAAAATGCAGTAAAACTATGACATTATTTAATTAGATAAGCTTTTAATTGCTTTAATAAATAATATATATTAAAGACATTATAGTCTGATGAAAAGAAAATTTCGATAAATAATGAAATTTTAAAAGAATTGTTTACATTTTTTTAAATTATAATAATTTATAATTTCAAAAATATCTTTAAAATACTTCAAAGATTTGTTGTGGTTAGTTTATAATCTTATACTTTGAAGATTATATTTACTAATCGAAAATTGAAAAGCTTAATACGATTCGCTGTGCCTTTCAGAGTTTCTTCTCATTTACAGAAAAAAAATTGTACAATTATGTCACTTGTGATCGCCATACACTTATCTTATCTGGTGTATCAACCTGTGAACACATTTGAAATACGGTGAAAAGGTTAGAAAATTTAACTCTATGTTTAAGAAATAGTTTTATTCTAAATTTTATGCTATAAATAAGTAATACTTGTGTAAACCAGATTAATTTAACATTAAATTTGCTAATTTTCAAAAAATAATGTGTCACAGATGTATATTTTATTTTTGCAAGATTTGAAACCGAGAATTAACTTTTGTTTACAAATGTGTTGATCGCTAAAAATAGGTTAAAAAAGTAAAAGATTAGAAAAAATTGAAAATTTTATATTCCAATCAATATAATTTCCAGTGTATTGAAATATGCTGGAAATAGAAAATTTAATCATTTAGTTTTCAATTAAAACTAAAATAAAAGTTCCAAGAAAACTTTTCTATTTTTAAAACCTCAATTTAAAGTTAGTTATCGAAAATGAGTGTAGGTACTTACTTACGGAACCCCGGTTAAGAAACGCTGGCCTATCTGGTACTCCTAACCAGGCTCAACGTTGTTTAGTGATATTGCAGGAGAAGTGTCCAAGATAACTGTCATATGCCTTCCTCGTCAATAATCACTAATGCAATTATACGCCGATTCAGGAATATTTACATTCTTCACATCTATGGACGGATATCCCTCTTAGATCGTGTCGAATGGAAAAACAATTTTAAAAAAATTAAAGTAAATAGATAAGATTATTTTTCGGGGCCAAAAGTATAATAATTATGTTCAATTCTCTTTTCACTTTCTTTCCTTTTCTATCTTTCTTTTCTCTTTTCTTTCTTTTCTTTTCTTTCTTTCTTCTTCTTTACACAAACTCGGATTCAAATGCTGCCCGACTGTAATTTTCTTCACTTCTTTCTTTAACCGAAAGTTGTATTTTCAGCACGCAAACGTCTCTGCAAATTTCTTCACTTTGGTTTCTTCAACTGAGCATTGTCTTCTCTGCGTCAATATCTTTCTTCATTGCTGAACAATTCGGTCTCGTCTGCTTCTCACTTTAACGAATAAAACTATATACACTTATGATTCTTATCCGGAGTTGCTGAGATGAATTGGTTGAGTTACGTCATTATAAAAATGCGCCTTCTCTTTTCATTCATAAGCTGTCGGAGCTTCAGCATATGACTTGTCCATTCAAAGTCTAGCTCGCAACTAATCAAATTTTCTAATTTCCTCGTGACTTGCATTTGGGCACGAATTTTAGCTCCTGCTGCTTCATGACTTCATGTCTAGCCCCTGTCTAGCTTCTGTCTAGACATTTGTTGCTAAGTGTATTTGAGTCAACCTATGCCCTTCTATTCCCAAAATGACTATAGGCACCTACGTGACTATCCTCTGTTGCCTAGCGGAGACTAAGCTTAGTATATGTGTGTGTAGGTATGTGTGCATTGTTCTGCATTCGTAACATAGCAATTGTTTAACCTTTGAATATGTTGACAAGTGAGAGTAAATTTATTTTTTAATCTTTTTTGTAAATTCTCCCTAAAATAAAAAAAAATGTATATTTACTAAAATCTGCACCAAATTCTCCCAGTATAACAACACTTCCATTGCACTCTGATTGGTTCTACTTTTTGCGATAACCGCTGATAATTAAGCCTAAAACAGATATTTTTTTTTAATTGTAAAAAAAAATTTGTACCTCAAATATTATTAGCACAGACGAAATAAATGTGAATAACTCCATGACTTTTGATAATATTTTCATTCTGAGGGCTGGAGTTGTTTTGGGGCAAGTTAAACAACATTTGATTTAAAATTTATAATTTCAAAAGCGTTTCAAAAATTTAATAGAAAACAAACTTTGATTCCAAATTTGTAATTCTGAAAAGAGCTACAAAATTGGATAAATAACAAATAAACTTTGATTTAAAATTTATAATTTCTTGGGGTGAAATGAGCCACATTACAAAACTAATCGTTCGAATCCTTATGAATAGAGCAAGAAGCAGAATCAGGCCAGACATAGGTCAAGAACAGTGCGGATTTGTCAAAAACACTGGAACAAGGAATGCCATATTTATGATTAGGATGCTCTTCGAAAGGGCAATACAAATGAAGAAAGGTGTATACCTATGTTTTACCAATTATGCAAAGGCATTCGACAAAATACGCCACAAAGAACTGATGGAGATGCTCAGCAACCTCGACATATTTGGGAAAGACATCAGAGTAATCAATAATATCTACTGGCAGCAAACCACCTGCATACGGACAGGTAACGAGTTCGGCAGGCATGCAAAGAGAGAAAGGGGTGTAAGACAAGGATGTGTCTTTTCACCAGATCTATAAAACTTATGCAAAGAGACTATTCTGAGGACCCTAGATGTTATGACAGGATTTGTCATCGGAGGCCACAATTTGAACAATATAAGGTAGGCAAATGATACACCACTGATAGCAGACACAGAAAGGAAATTACAAGACCTCTTACGAAAGGTAGCTGAAGAGAGTGACAAGAAAGGACTACAAATAAACTGCAAGAAAATTGAAGGCCTGGTCAGGGCAGCCCCAAATGCCAAATACAAGTAGGGTATACTACTATACTACTAGGGTATCAAGCAGATACAAAAATTTAAATACCTGGGAAGCGTTCTAACAGAAGACGGAAAGTGCGACACAGAGATCCGAAGGTGAATTGGTATGGCGAAGGTCGCGTTCCAGAAGCTGAGTAGGGTATTGAGAGACAGGAAAATTTTGCTAGAAACAAAGAAGACAGTACTGGATTACTATGGGATGTCAGTCCTTCAATATGGCAGTGAATACTGGACAATATCATCAAAAATGGATGAAAAACGAAGCAACTGAAATGTGGTTCTACAGAAGGATGTTGCAGATATCATGGATTGAGCATGTGAGCAATGATGAGGTTTTGAAAAGAATGGAAACGAAAAGGAAATTAATACTGAGTATCAGGAAGAGATAGCTAATGTTCCTGGGACATGCAATGAGGAAGGAGGGCTTGGAGAACCTGATATTAACAGGCCAGATAGAAGGAAGGAGAGACAGAGGAAAACATCGTGTAAAACATACTTGACTGGCCTGAGCACGTGGATGGCAGAATGGGGGTTGTGTAGTGCAACAGGAGAAAGCGTGCTAAGAGCCACCTGGGATATGGAGGCGTGGAAGACCATGATCGCCTTCGTCCTAAAAGGACAAGGCACATAGAATAACTTTTTATTTGGGCTGAATTAACAGAAAAGCTCCATATTTTGTTTTTTGTTATATTTCTTTAAAACAAAAGAAAATAATTATTACAAAATTCACTCAATTATAAAATTTACAATATTTTTAAGAAAAGCCTAGGATGCTTATTGGATTTTAAAGAGATTTTTTAAATATTTTATAATTTCTAATTTATTGGCATTCAACAGAACTTAAGCAAACAAGTCAGAAGGGAGTTGTTTTTTTTATTTTTTATTTTTGCTGTCTTTGTTTTAAACATGCTGAAAATCTTTATTTAAAGATGTAAGATAATTTTTCCTATGACTTATTTTTAAGGCTATTATATATTTTAAATAAAACCAAAATTTAACTTTAAAGTTAAATGAAGGCATTTTTAAAATAAATTGCATTTTTAACTGTTTGTACATATTTCTGAGATGAGGTAGTATTTACAATATTTGCATTATTCGGACTATTGTCCTCATCTTTGTTGCCATTTGTACAACATTTCGGCTGTTATACGCTCCAGCCTTTGTCAGTATTTGTCTATATTTCTGAGATAAGGTAGTATTTACAGTATTTACATTATTCATACTATTGAAAGTCATGAGTTATCTGACTAACTTTGGGCCATGTGTCCTTAAGGACACATCCCAGTGGATATAGACATTTGTTAGTTTGTGACTTGACTCTTAGAGTTGTGAGTTCAATACCAGGCTACAGCAGTGGTGTACAAATAACTTTCAGGGTTGATGATGACTTCCAATTGTGGCTTTACACAAGGAATGAGGAGGATATACTCCAGTGATTGTAATAAAGTGTACGGTTCAAAATTTCTAGCACCTGAAGAAGGCCAGGGTGTACAATGGCTGAAACGTCATACAAGTGGCAACAAAGATGAGGACAATAGTCCAAATAATGTAAATACTGCTGCATTTTTATCTGTTTTAGAAAACTCTATAGAAATAACTTGTTTTTTTTTTACTCTTATATAAATAATAGAAAAGAATTTTAAATAGCTTTTTCTTATTGTTATGCTTTTATAAATATAGTATCACTGAGCACTTAATAAACTTAAGCACAATAGCGTCTGACTTTATAATGTTTACTTGCATGAGTTACTTTTCTTTGTTTTTAATTTTCTTTTTTATCATTATTGTGAGATATTCTTAATGACTGTGGTGTTGCAATTATTGATTATCTCCCTTTAATACTGACATTCATGTATTCCTCTTTCTCTTTCTTTCACATTATTTTTAGATGACCTGCTAGGTTAGTATCAGCAATTTTTAAAATGCAATAAGGTGTGATTTTTGAAGATGATTTTGCAAAGTGTCTTTAAAAATCACTTTTTGGTGATTACCGGACACTTCATGCTCATTTCATTTTCTTGGGTCAGAGGAGAAATGAGGAGAATCTAAAAAAAAGTGAAAAGAACAAAACAATAAACCATTCTTCCAGAAGACTTCAGTGATAAGATACTGAAATATAAAGGTCACACCTCCATCCTTTTCCCCAAGAGAAATAAAAATAAATTCATGATTAGGGTTTTCTTTTAATCTGTAAAATAATGAGAATATGATTCCGTATTTAAGCTGCAATGAATTTGAAGGATAATTTTATGTTGAACAATTCATTACTGTATTTCATTATTGTTAATATTTCTTTATATTTCTTGTTTGATGCAATCATTTACAAAGCCTTTCACACGATATTTAAAGTAAAGGAATTTTTTCTTAACAAGCTATTGAGCATCTTGAATATCATCCTCATCATCATCACCACCACCATTATCATCTTCATCATTTCTGCAGAGTACCAGTTGGTTGCTGGTAAGATGTTTATTTTATGGTTAAACTTTAAAAATAAAGCAGTCATATTATATTATTTCCTTGCAGGTCCCAATCAGAGACCTAAGGTCAGAAATCGCTTCATGACAAGATCGCATACATTTTGCACTGATAAAGTCCTTCATAAGGTGTAACATGTACTTGTGAGTACAATCTTTGGAATTTCTCCAAGCTACCTGGGATCCCTTCAATCATCAATGAGTCTATCGGAACATTTTCCAATCAATCCGAGGGCTCCAACTACAACTAGAATTATTGATGTCCTCATATGCTACATCTTTTTAGATTTCTACTTCAACAGCCTTGTATTTTGATAACTTGTTGTATTTTGTGCAACTTGTATTTCTTTAAGGCATGAGCTATCAGGAATCCCTTCAATGAGTTTCCAATCAATCCGAGGGCATCAACTACATCTGGAATTATTGATGTTCTCATATATTACATTTTTTAGATTTCCATTTCACGGTCCATGTATTTTGATAGATTTTTTAAGATATCAAATATACATTAAAATCTTCAGCAGGAGGAGCAGGAGAAGAAGAAGAAGAAGAAAAAGAACCTCTGTTATTATTATTATTTCTTTTCTGGTAAACAGAGGCTGTCAACAATCTTTTTAATGTTAATATAAGTGCCTTTTTATCTTACCCAGGATTCCAATTATCATTTGATATATCTGAAGTTTTAAAGCACCCTGTGTTTTAAACATTGTTGTTATTAATGATGATGTTGCTGTTAGTGATGTTGTTGTTCTTGTTGATGATGATGATGTTGAAATTTGACAATTATCAGTATAAACAGAACTGTCATGAATTGGATTTTAATATAATGTGTCAGAATATATTGTATTTTATTCTTTTTCATGTATATTATTGATAAAATAAAATAAAACTGAATGCTCTCAACTACATCTGAACACAACATCATAAATAGTCTATCAAAACGGATCAAGCAAGGGATTTCATGGTGCCAACCAAAGAGAACAGATGCCCAAGATGATGCATCACATGGAATGTGCACATGCACCAATGGCCAGGTCAAAATCTGTTAACAACCTACTCAGCAACTCTGGCTCATTACAAGTAAATAGGTACTGACTCTTTCCCATACACGGATCACACATACACGGATCACATAGACATTTATCAAAGCCTTTACAACCATTTTACCAGGATCTTTACTAAGTAATGAAAAGGACAGAAAAAATTTTTATCAATTGTGAAAAATGACACTGTTTTCATCGACAGACTAAAACCCACTTTAAAGGAAAGATCATACCAAGCCATCAGAAATACAATAATGAGCACACTACACTAGAAGAATTCACACCAAAAATGAAAACTTGATCTGGTCAAAATTAAACTTTTCCACACAATTTCAAGTCATGCATATACATTTAAAACTCATTGCCAAAAACTTTTTACAATATGGCAGAGAGTGTTCATAATAGACTAAAAAACAATTGGCTGAAAAATATATTTTCCTTTCTCCTTAAAACACCACACATTTTCCTTGTCGCAAACATTTAACTCAAATTGTCAAGTAGTTGTAAAGTTTTGCCCTCAAATATATGTGCACACTACATCATAAAATGTTAATAAAAAATGACCAAGTGGGTGATTTCATTCTGTCAGCCAAAGGGAATGAATACCTGAGATAACACACCCCATGGAATGTATATGCACACCAACAGCCTATTCAAAAACTGGTAACAACCCACTCAGTAACACCAGATCCTCCAACTCACTACAAGTAGATAAGTATAGACTCGCTCCCATATGCAGACATGCATACATGCATCACATAGACACTTATCAATGCTTACACACAAACACACACACACACACACACACACATGACACAGACACACTTGCCAATACACATGCACTTTGCACATACACACATCATAGTCCAACATGAACATGCAAAAGTGCCCATATCCATTAATGTATCTTGCATTTGATAAACTGTATTTTTGTCCCAGTTTCAAATTGTTGCTTGCCTAAAGGCTATAAAATTATAACTGTTTTGACAAAAGCAACTGAAATGAACATGTATGAAATATTAATAAAAAATTAATAAAAGTTAACAATACTCAACACAAGAAATTTAAACAACCTATTATTATGATTGCAAGATGAAAAAAGAACTAAAATTGAAATTGATTAAATACAATTAAAAAAAGGCAGCAAGTAATAAAGTAATTCAGGCAATATCATATTTTGGTTATTAGATGCAAAGGAAAGAAAATAAGATGAAAGAAATATTAGTCTCTAATTACAGGATGTCAGTAATTAATCTAACAAATTGTGACAACTGAGGAACTGGTGAAATCATAAGAGAAATTAAGGTAAAAAAAAAAAACTAGATAAAAATTAATCATAAATAACAATGCTCGATCTAAGAAATTCAGACAACTGTATATTATGACTACACTGTTTGAAAGCAATTTGAGTTATGATGGGGAAAAAAGTAGATAAAAATTAATAATAAATAGCAATGCTTGATCTAAGAAATTCAGACAACTGTATATTATGACTACACTGTTTGAAAGCAATTTGAGTTATGATGGGGAAAAAACTAGATAAAAATTAATAATAAATAACAATGCTTGATCTAAGAAATTCAGACAACTGTATATTATGACTACACTGTTTGAAAGCAATTTGAGTTATGATGGGGAAAAAACTAGATAAAAATTAATAATAAATAACAATGCTTGATCTAAGAAATTCAGACAACTGTATATTATGACTACACTGTTTGAAAGCAATTTGAGTTATGATGGGGAAAAACTAGATAATAATTAATAATAAATAACAATGCTTGATCTAAGAAATTCAGACAACTGTATATTATGACTACACTGTTTGAAAGCAATTTGAGTTATGATGGGGAAAAACTAGATAAAAATCAATAATAAATAACAATGCTTGATCTAAGAAATTCAGACAACTGTATATTATGACTACACTGTTTGAAAGCAATTTGAGTTATGATGGGGAAAAAACTAGATAAAAATTAATAATAAATAACAATGCTTGATCTAAGAAATTCAGACAACTGTATATTATGACTACACTGTTTGAAAGCAATTTGAGTTATGATGGGGAAAAACTAGATAAAAATCAATAATAATTAACAATGCTTGATCTAAGAAATTCAGACAACTGTATATTATGACTACACTGTTTGAAAGCAATTTGAGTTATGATGGGGGAAAAAACTAGATAAAAATTAATAATAAATAACAATGCTTGATCTAAGAAATTCAGACAACTGTATATTATGACTACACTGTTTGAAAGCAATTTGAGTTATGATGGGGAAAAAACTAGATAAAAATTAATAATAAATAACAATGCTTGATCTAAGAAATTCAGACAACTGTATATTATGACTACACTGTTTGAAAGCAATTTGAGTTATGATGGGGAAAAAACTAGATAAAAATTAATAATAAATAACAATGCTTGATCTAAGAAATTCAGACAACTGTATATTATGACTACACTGTTTGAAACCAATTTTAGTTATGATGGGGAAAAACTAGATAAAAATCAATAATAAATAACAATGCTTGATCTAAGAAATTCAGACAACTGTATATTATGACTACACTGTTTGAAAGCAATTTGAGTTATGATGGGGAAAAACTAGATAAAAATCAATAATAAATAACAATGCTTGATCTAAGAAATTCAGACAACTGTATATTATCACTACACTGTTTGAAAGCAATTTGAGTTATGATGGGGAAAAAACTAGATAAAAATCAATAATAAATAACAATGCTTGATCTAAGAAATTCAGACAACTGTATATTATGACTACACTGTTTGAAAGCAATTTGAGTTATGATGGGGAAAAAACTAGATAAAAATTAATAATAAATAACAATGCTTGATCTAAGAAATTCAGACAACTGTATATTATGACTACACTGTTTGAAAGCAATTTGAGTTATGATGGAGAAAAAACTAGATAAAAATTAATAATAAATAACAATGCTTGATCTAAGAAATTCAGACAACTGTATATTATGACTACACTGTTTGAAAGCAATTTGAGTTATGATGGGGAAAAAACTAGATAAAAATCATTAATAAATAACAATGCTTGATCTAAGAAATTCAGACAACTGTATATTATGACTACACTATTTGAAAGCAATTTGAGTTATGATGGGGAAAACTAGATAAAAATCAATAATAAATAACAATGCTTGATCTAAGAAATTCAGACAACTGTATATTATGACTACACTGTTTGAAAGCAATTTGAGTTATGATGGGGAAAAAACTTAGATAAAAATCAATAATAAATAACAATGCTTGATCTAAGAAATTCAGACAACTGTATATTATGACTACACTGTTTGAAAGCAATTTGAGTTATGATGGGGAAAAAACTAGATAAAATTAATAATAAATAACAATGCTTGATCTAAGAAATTCAAACAACTGTATATTATGACTACACTGTTTGAAAGCAATTTGAGTTATGATGGGGAAAATAACTAGATAAAAATCAATAATAAATAACAATGCTTGATCTAAGAAATTCAGACAACTGTATATTATGACTACACTGTTTGAAAGCAATTTGAGTTATGATGGAGAAAAACTAGATAAAAATTAATAATAAATAACAATGCTTGATCTAAGAAATTCAGACAACTGTATATTATGACTACACTGTTTGAAAGCAATTTGAGTTAAGTGATGGGGAAAAAAACTAGATAAAAATCAATAATAAATAACAATGCTTGATCTAAGAAATTCAGACAACTGTATATTATGACTACACTGTTTGAAAGCAATTTGAGTTATGATGGAGAAAAAACTAGATAAAAATTAATAATAAATAACAATGCTTGATCTAAGAAATTCAGACAACTGTATATTATGACTACACTGTTTGAAAGCAATTTGAGTTATGATGTGGAAAAACTAGATAAAAATCAATAATAAATAAATAATGCTTGATCTAAGAAATTCAAACAACTGTATATTATGACTACACTGTTTGAAAGCAATTTGAGTTATGATGGGGAAAAAACTAGATAAAAATCAATAATAAATAACAATGCTTGATCTAAGAAATTCAGACAACTGTATTATGACTACACTGTTTGAAAGCAATTTGTTATGATGGAGAAAACTAGATAAAAATTAATAATAAATAACAATGCTTGATCTAAGAAATTCAGACAACTGTATATTATGACTACACTGTTTGAAAGCAATTTGAGTTATGATGTGGAAAAACTAGATAAAAATCAATAATAAATAACAATGCTTGATCTAAGAAATTCAAACAACTGTATATTATGACTACACTGTTTGAAAGCAATTTGAGTTATGATGGGGAAAAACTAGATAAAAATCAATAATAAATAACAATGCTTGATCTAAGAAATTCAGACAACTGTATATTATGACTACACTGTTTGAAAGCAATTTGAGTTATGATGGGGAAAACTAGATAAAAATCAATAATAAATAACAATGCTTGATCTAAGAAATTCAGACAACTGTATATTATGACTACACTGTTTGAAAGCAATTTGAGTTATGATGGGGAAAAACTAGATAAAAATCAATAATAAATAACAATGCTTGATCTAAGAAATTCAGACAACTGTATATTATGACTACACTGTTTGAAAGCAATTTGAGTTATGATGGGGAAAAACTAGATAAAATTAATAATAAATAACAATGCCGTGATCTAAGAAATTCAAACAACTGTATATTATGACTACACTGTTTGAAAGCAATTTGAGTTATGATGGGGAAAATAACTAGATAAAAATCAATAATAAATAACAATGCTTGATCTAAGAAATTCAGACAACTGTATATTATGACTACACTGTTTGAAAGCAATTTGAGTTATGATGGAGAAAAAACTAGATAAAAATTAATAATAAATAACAATGCTTGATCTAAGAAATTCAGACAACTGTATATTATGACTACACTGTTTGAAAGCAATTTGAGTTATGATGGGGAAAACTAGATAAAAATCAATAATAAATAACAATGCTTGATCTAAGAAATTCAGACAACTGTATATTATGACTACACTGTTTGAAAGCAATTTGAGTTATGATGGAGAAAAAACTAGATAAAATTAATAATAAATAAATAATGCTTGATCTAAGAAATTCAGACAACTGTATATTAGACTACACTGTTTGAAATAAATTTGAGTTAAGATGTGGAAAAAACTAGATAAAAATCAATAATAAATAACAATGCTTGATCTAAGAAATTCAAACAACTGTATATTATGACTACACTGTTTGAAAGCAATTTGAGTTATGATGGGGAAAAAACTAGATAAAAATCAATAATAAATAACAATGCTTGATCTAAGAAATTCAGACAACTGTATATTATGACTACACTGTTTGAAAGCAATTTGAGTTATGATGGGGAAAAACTAGATAAAAAAATCAATAATAAATAACAATGCTTGATCTAAGAAATTCAGACAACTGTATATTATGACTACACTGTTTGAAAGCAATTTGAGTTATGATGGGGAAAACTAGATAAAAATCAATAATAAATAACAATGCTTGATCTAAGAAATTCAGACAACTGTATATTATGACTACACTGTTTGAAAGCAATTTGAGTTATGATGGGGAAAACTAGAGACAAAATTAATAATAAATAACAATGCTTGATCTAAGAAATTCAAACAACTGTATATTATGACTACACTGTTTGGAGCAATTTGAGTTATGATGGGGAAAATAACTAGATAAAAATCAATAATAAATAACAATGCTTGATCTAAGAAATTCAGACAACTGTATATTATGACTACACTGTTTGAAAGCAATTTGAGTTATGATGGAGAAAACTAGATAAAAATTAATAATAAATAACAATGCTTGATCTAAGAAATTCAGACAACTGTATATTATGACTACACTGTTTGAAAGCAATTTGAGTTATGATGGGGAAAAAACTAGATAAAAATCAATAATAAATAAATAATGCTTGATCTAAGAAATTCAGACAACTGTATATTATGACTACACTGTTTGAAAGCAATTTGAGTTATGATGGAGAAAAAACTAGATAAAAATTAATAATAAATAACAATGCTTGATCTAAGAAATTCAGACAACTGTATATTATGACTACACTGTTTGAAAGCAATTTGAGTTATGATGTGGAAAAAACTAGATAAAAATCAATAATAAATAGTAACAATGTAAGCTTGATTCTAAGAAATTCAAACAACTGCAGTTATTGGTGACTACAATTGCTTTGAAAGCAATTTGAGTTATGATGGGGAAAAACTAGATAAAAATCAATAATAAATAACAATGTTTATCTAAGAAATTCAGACAACTGTATATTATGACTACACTGTTTGAAAGCAATTTGAGTTATGATGGAGAAAAACTAGGATAAAAATTAATAATAAATAACAATGCTTGATCTAAGAAATTCAGACAACTGTATATTATGACTACACTGTTTGAAAGCAATTTGAGTTATGATGTGGAAAAAACTAGATAAAAATCAATAATAAATAACAATGCTTGATTCAAGAAATTCAAACAACTGTATATTATGACTACACTGTTTGAAAGCAATTTGAGTTATGATGGGGAAAAAAACTAGATAAAAATCAATAATAAATAACAATGCTTGATCTAAGAAATTCAGACAACTGTATATTGCGACTACACTGTTTGAAAGCAATTTGAGTTATGATGGGGAAAACTAGATAAAAATCAATAATAAATAACAATGCTTGATCTAAGAAATTCAGACAACTGTATATTATGACTACACTGTTTGAAAGCAATTTGAGTTATGATGGGGAAAACTAGATAAAAATTAATAATAATAAATCTTAGTAATTTATCTGTAGCTTGGGGAGCAGAGGTGGATTCATACCTTCCCCAATGGTATTTGCACATAAGTGAATTTAATGAAGCCAATGGGTATTGGAACTAACTTTTCTGATTAACAATTCTGAGCCATTATTCATTGCACCACAGCACATCTAAGTTTACTGCAATATTGTGTAAAATGAATATTTTGATTGACTTATATTTAAAAATATTTGGATAATTAAATGTACATATGGCATTCTGAAATGATTTCCTTCAATATAAAGCAATTAAGTGAACATCCACTCATGCATACATTAAAAAGCAATCAAAAGGCATTAAAATGCAATAAAAAAGAAATCAAACACCTGCACAATAAAAAGAAAAAGAAAAAGAAATAAAAAGAAAAAGAAAACCAACAAACCACAAATAAGCACTCCCACAAAATGTCAAATTACACTAAGCTCCATAGAAATAAAAAAATGGGATACAACAGGTAAATAAAACCCAGCCTTGATGAGTGAAAACATTGTAACAGTGTTCTCACAAAACTTTGAAAACAGCAGGAACCTGCTGAGTTAAAGTAACAGATTCTTTATATTAAACTTATATATATATACAGGGTGTCCATAAAGTCAGTGTGCACTTTAAAAAATGTATAACTTTATTTGTATTTGTGATAGAAATAATTTGTGAAATATGAACTTGAAAAATTAAATTTGAAGGATAATACAGTGTTTCAACAAGATGGAGCTCCTTTTCACTTTTCTCTGCATGTTAGTTTCTAAATCAGGAATTTCGTAACAGATGGATTGGAAGGGGTCAACCATTTTATTGGCCTCAACATTAGAGTTTTTTCATGTGAAAACAATTGTGTATGCAACCAAATCTAGTTCATTAGAAGATTTGAAAGCTAAAATAACTAATGTGATTTCAAGCATTACTGTAAATCAGTTGGCAAATGTTTTTCATGAACTGCAAAATCGTATTACCCTTTGTATTGCTAATGATGGAGGACATGTAGAAACTTAAATAAAATTTCAATAAAGCCTTAAAAAATATAGATTGACTTCTTTCTAATCATTTTACAAATTATTTCTATCGCAAATACAAATAAAGTTATAAATTTTTTAATGTTATGGACACCCTGTCATTATAGTTTTAATTCCCATTAACAGTCAACTTAAAGATTGTTTGATTAAGAATTAAGGCTGTTATCAAATTCCTGGGAAACATGAAATATGATACTTATATTGAAATAAATCAAAATTTGATTCAAGGTTTTCATGCTGTTGGTTGAAACATGATTAAAATACATTTTTATTCAGCTATTTGGAGAGTTTTGCTGAAAACCTTTATGATGTAAGTGATGAAAAAAAGCAAAGATTTAATCAGGATGTCAATAGGGAAAGGTTACCAGAGAAATTGAAATACAAACAACTTTTGATGATATCTGAAATTAAAGTTATTGATGATTTGCATCATAAGAAAGAGAGTGTTAGTTAAAATGTTGTGAAAAGACCTCCAATCCATATTGGACTGGGGTAAGAAATGGCTAGTAAATTTTAATGATACTCTCAATTAACCATCATCGACAGTCTCACCTACCTCCCATTAGCATGGACCAGGCTTGCCTCCCAAAGAGTAAAACACTATGCCTCCTTGGTCTCACACTTTCAGCGGACCGCAAATGGAATGACTATATCGAATCCATTGCTAAATCTGCTGCTATGAAAGTCAGTTCTCTGTGTAGAGCCCGGAAGTTTTTTCCGTCTAAAGCTATCCTGCATATTTACAAATCTACCATCCGCCCGTGCATTGAATACTGCTGCCATATCTGGTCGGGTGCCCCTGCTGTTCTCCTCGGGCTTCTCGATAAGGTTCAGAGGAGGGTCTGTAATGTGATAGATACCGACTTGGTAGACCGCCTTGCAGTCTCTCTCCCACCGGCGCGACGTGGCTTCCCTGTGTTTCTTCTATAAATACTTTCACGGCTTCTGCTCCAATGAACTTAGATCACTGGTGGCCCCTAAATACGAATTTGCATGAGAGACTAGATTAGCAACTAGATCCCACCCTTTTACAGTGAAACCGATAAAATGCAGCCGTAACTTCTACTCCAACAGTTTCTTTCCTCGCACTTCCCGACTGTGGAATTCTCTTCCAAACGATTGCTTCCCCGACGGCTACAATCTCCAGGAGTTTAAATGTAAGGTCAATAGACACCTCCTAACACACTAACCTGCTCCCATTCTATCAAACACTCTTCCCATCTGCCCGACCCTCATCCTCGCTATCCTTACTCATCTGTCACCTTCCTCCTGACATTCCCTATATCTAACCACTCCTTCTCTTTACCTTCCCCTATGTAGCCCCATGCGCAATAGTGGCAGTGGAATGCCTTGCTTGGGGTGAGATGATCAAAAAAAAAAAATCTTCTGTTGTACGACAATTTGTTTCAGACAAAAAATGCTATTATTTTCATCGTTACTTGTATTTTGTTGGATCGTAATCAGGTTCAGCTTTTGTAACTTGCCAGAATCAAAACAGATTTTCATATAGAAAAATTTAGACCTGATGGATGAAAATGTATGATACATATGGATTCAGCACCTCCAAAAAAATTAAAATATCTCATGCCTTTTATTTTTTCTGTAGGCCTATGTAATATGAGTACTAATGTCCATATGTGTATTGTGGTGCAGTAGATATTGGCTCGGAATGAGAAACTGGGGAACCAAGTTCGAATTCCAATTGAATTCCTTGCATTCACTTCATCACCCGGTTCACACTCCACCCACATCTATTGAACAGGTTAAGAGGCTCATCCCTTGTTCCCTGTTTAGGATGTGGTTTCCGGATTTCTCTTTTCAAATCTTCTCACTTTGTTTTTTTTTTTTCAATTGGAGTAGATAGATCTATCTATCACCCGGTTCACACTCCACCCACGTCTATTGAACAGGTTAAGAGGCTCATCCCTTGTTCCCTGTTTAGGATGTGGTTTCCGGCTTTCTCTTTCCCAATCTTTTCACTATTACGTAGCCCCCTGCACATCAGTGGCATTACCGCCTTGCTCGGAGTGATACGATTAAAAAATAAAAAATGCACAAATACTCTTGGGAAAGGTATTAATCTGTCTCCTCCCTCCAGTTATGGGTTTAATAACATGACAGATTGGGTTCTATAGCCTTGGCTGGCAACCAATCTACTGTAAAAAGTAATGGCAACCTACTGCAAGATAATCTTCAGTCCAGTCAGTCATGTCTCTTTCAAGACATGATCACTCAAGTGTGCATCACATATGATGATTAAACTGATTAACTGATGATTAAACTGATTAACTGACTGATTAAATGTCCATCAACTGATAACTTGATAACTTACATAGTTGTGATAAAAAGTAAGCAAAAACGATGGACAAAATACTACTCAAAAATTAATAATAATTGGCAGAATTTATTATGTGTTTTAATTTAAAAGAGTATTGATAGTGAATTCATATATTGATGACCACAGTTAGTCTTTGAAATTTTATAAATGCCAAACTTCATCAAAAATGTTACATCAAACTGAATCTCTTTAGATATAACTGTCATTATTAATTATTAAAATGAATCATTTTGTCCTATATATATTTGAAGTAGTAGATCTGATAAAATAGTGGCATTAACTTATTCCAAGTTGTAATCAAAGTTTACCATCATTTCTTGTTAGTTAAACAGAATAAGTACAGAATAATTTTAAAAAAATGTCAACTGAAAAGCTAAATGGATCTATGATACATTTTAATTTGTTCTGTTCATTGTGTCTCTCCCTCTTTCTCTCTCTTTTTCTTTCTCACTCTATATCTGTGTATATATCTATCAACAGAATGATCTATTTACATATTTCTGTTTGTTCATATCTATCTATCTATCTATCTATCTATCTATCTATCTCATTCTGTTCATATCTATCTATCTATCTATCTATCTATCTATCTATCTATCTATCTATCTATCTCATTCTGTTCTATCTATCTATCTATCTATCTATCTATCTATCTATCTATCTATCTATCTATCTATCTCATCTATTCTCATCTATCTATCTATCTATCTATCTATCTATCTATCTATCTATCTATCTATCTATCTATCTATCTATCTATCTATCTATCTATCTCATTCTGTTCGTATCTATCTATCTATCTATCTATCTATCTATCTATCTATCTATCTCATTCTGTTCGTATCTATCTATCTATCTATCTATCTATCTATCTATCTCATTCTGTTCATATCTATCTATCTATCTATCTATCTATCTATCTCAGTCTGTTCATATCTATCTATCTATCTATTGTAAAATAAACTTTTATTTATAACAGAAACTCTTTTAGTTTTTGATCAGGATCACTCACCACAGTTCACTGCTTAAAGAGCTAATCCTGGATATTAGTTATTTATGCTAATTATATCCTTTTTGTGATCTAGCAAGAAAATTTAGCGGCAACAGAGCACAGGAAGTTATTGGTTAGAGCAATTAGTTATAAGTTTTTTCTTAACCACTGAGTCCAAAAGAACAAGTAAGAAGTAAAAATAGTGAACGTATACTCCCATCAATAAATTTGAGAAAACCTGGTACATCCAACATCTGTGACTGTGTCTGCCTCTCTTACACAGTTAATTTTGCAACCACATAAAAGACTGTATGAGAATCTGACATAAAAATTCAATGAACTTCAGAAACTGTGATTCAGACTTTTTACTCTTGGCATTTATAGTCCCATTAATTAGCCTGTTATGCCCTCTGGTTATCTTCTGTATTTGGTAACATTTTGGAAATTTAATTCTGAGAGAATTTGAATCAAAACAGAGGAAATATGATCTTAAATAATTTGTCTTGTAATGTTGATTTTGCTCATTCCACAAAACTATATAGGAAATATATTACCTGATCCAGAGATTGAACTCAAGACAAAATATATTAAAAATTAAAAATTCCTTATCTCAACTAGGATGGAGATGGTGAACCTCTATAGATGTTTTCATAGTTTTTTCATGTTTTTAATTTTTCATTACTAATATGTCTTTCGTGAGAAACTTTTTGCTTTGATTTAGTTACTAATGTTCCAATTTTAAGTAATCATAATTGAACTTATAGTTATCTTAAATTAAAACATTAGTAACTAAGACATAGCAATGTAAACTATAACGACACTGTGGATATACATTTTGGTATAATAGATATCAGCTTCGTATTACAGTTGAATTCATTGGTCGTATTACAGTTGAATTTATTGCTTTCAATTACGTTCAAATACCATTGAAAAAGATTGAAAAAGGTATGAATTTATCTTCTCTCCCTCCAGTTCTGGATTGAATATAAGGACAATTTGGGTTTTATAGCCTTAGTTGGCAACCAGTCTACAACAGAAAAAAAAATGGTACTCTACTGTGGGAAAATATTCTGCCTAGTCAGTCATGGATAAAAAAAGACGTGATCACCCAAGTGTGTATGACTGATCAGGGTGAAATAATTCAATAACAGGACCAATTGGGTCCTGTAGCCTTGGTTGGCAACCAGTCAACTGCAGAAAGAAATGGCAACCAACTGCGAGAATATCTTCTGCCTAGTCAGTCATGGCTGGAAAGAGATTTGATAACCCAAGCGTAGATCACATATGGCATTTAACTGAGTGATAATAGAAATATCACAAAATGAATTCAGAATAGTCACAAAATTTCAATTATCCAAGCAGACAATAAAAATATATGCAATTATAACAGATAAAATACAAACAACTGTACAAAACATTATAAAAATGTCTGAGTATCAGGTAGTTATACAGAAGATGCAAACAAAGCTCAAAAATCACTAAATTTTACATCTCCTATCTCACTAACTTGCATCCCCTCTCTTACTCATACTCCTTTCTTCATCCACTCCACTCTCATCATTATTCTTATCCTTCTCTTATTCACTTCCTGAAACCTACACTTTCTCATAACTTTCCTTCTATGTAACCCTCTGCTCAACAGTGACAGTAAAATGCCATGATTGGGGTGATATGATTATACATAAAAAAAAAAATGATAGATAGATAGATAGATAGCTACAATCTCCAAGAATTCAAATGTAAAGTCAATAGTCATCTCCTATCTCACTAACCTGCATCCTCTCTCTCATGCTCCTTTCTTCGTCCACTCCACTCAGATCAGTATTCTCATCCTTCTCTTACCCACTTCCTAAAACCCACTATAATATGTCACTCTTTCTCATAACTTTCCTCCTTTGTAACCCACGCTTGGGGTGACATGATTATAGAAAAAAAAATCTCTGCCCACAAGTTACTATATCAGCTGTGAAGAAGGCTGCTGTCATAAGCCAACAGCACTAGGGTAAACAAAGGAATCCATCTAGTCTTACCAAAGTATAAAGAACACCACTGACCTGCCTCTTTTCCAATTTGGAAATATTACCAGACACATTCTCTTTTAATTCTTTTCACACAACTTGTATACATATGATATAGTTTCTTTGTGTTAGACAAATTTATGATAAGTATGTATAAAAATCATGCAACTTGTATACATATGATATAATTTCTCTGTGCTAGACAAATTTATGATAAGTATGTTTAAAAATTATACAACTTGTGTACATATAATATAATTTCTTTGTGTTACACAAATTTATGATAAGTATAAAAATCATACAACTTGTATACATATGATATAATTTCTCTGTGCTAGACAAATTTTGATAAGTATGTATAAAAATCATACAACTTGTATACATATGATATAATTTCTTTGTGTTATACAAATTTATGATATGTATAAAAATCTTTTTCAAAACAATGCATATTTGTCATTCCTTTCTTTCAGCTATTCAGTTCTGTCTATTATGTTAAGGTGTTACAATATCATGAATGTAACAACTGTTTATAATGGAGACATGTTACTATATCATGAATGTAACAACTGTTTATAATGGTGACATGTTACTATATCATGAATGTAACAACTGTTTATAATGGAGAAATGTTACTATATTATGAATGTAACAACTGTTTATAATGGAGAAATGTTACTATATTATGAATGTAACAACTGTTTATAATGGAGAAATGTTACTATATTATGAATGTAACAACTGTTTATAATGGTTGGTTGGTTGGTTGGTTGGTTGGTTGGTTGGTTGGATTATTTAACCATCATATCAACCTTCATTAGGTCATTTAATGCTGAAAATCGTTTTTTTTTATTTGTTTTATTTAGTTTAAGTTTATTTGTTTTTATTGTTTTTTTGTTTTGCAAGATTCATTGGGATTTGTTTTTAAGGCAGGGTCCCCAATTCCTACCCTTGTTATTTAACCCACAACTGAAGGAAAGGAATGGATTAATACGTTTCTGAAGGGTACCAGTGCTTAAGTGAATGCAAGGTATTCAACTGGAATTTGAGCTCAGCTCACTGATTTCTCTTTCCGAATCAATATCCACAGCACCACAACACACATCCATCCATAAACGCTTACAGCACCTGGTATTCCCAAGCCGTCACCCCTCTAAGTACTGACCAGGCTCAACGTTGCTTAACTTCGGTGACTGAGCAAGAACCAGTGTATTCAATGTGATAGGCCTTAAGCCATTTATAATGGAGAATTGTTGCTATATCATGAATGTAACAACTGTTTATAATGGAGAAATGTTACTATATCAGGAATATAATAATGCTTATAATGAAGAAATGCAAACTGGGAATACTCTCTCGTACATACCACCAGCATTACATATAACATTCAATTCTCTCATCAAAATGCATTATGTTCTATAATCTGAATTCAATGTATCTGAAGTCTGATTAACTAAGTATTCAGTTATATAATAATTTAGTTAATATTGATAATATATCATATCTAAAATTTGAAACAATAATTTATATAACATAAATTTGACACAATAATTTGATTTTAAATTTGACGCACTAAACTGACACATTAATTTGAAATTAAATTAAAATATATGTGTTAAAATTTGACAGTAATTTAATACCTTTCCACTATATAAGCATTTCTGTGTTTGCTCTTTAAATGACCTACAATTAAAATTGAAATTTTCAGTATTTCAAGCAATCTCATATTTCAAAACATTATTGTCAGATCTTGATGCATTAATTTGCAATTCTATTTTGATAATATTATCAACTGATCTATGCCACAGTTGAGAATAATAGTTTAATAAATTTTATTATTACTACTGTTTAAGTGATAAAGTAGCTATGGAAGAGTGATTTGCCCCTGTATCTCTTCACACAGCTACTCTCTTTTCTGTCAATCATAGAGACATGCTAACAACAGAAACTTTCGTTAACTTAGTTTGCAGTTGTCCACGTGATTCTAGAGCCACCTGAGGTAGAGGCTTACCAAATGGGGTGGTTTCAAGTGTGTAAAGCGGTATGTAAGAAGTGTATATTATGGGGGATATGAGGAATAGATATTGGTTGACCCTAGATTTGAAGAGGTTAAGATCAGAGTGATTGTTGAAGCATTTTCTCAAGAGCATGATCTCTGAAGCCGTTACATTAAAGAGGAAGTTGTTTGTGGAACTTCTTCATTACCAATGGAATACAAAGGGTATAAAGATGAGTTAACACTGAGTACATGATATGACTGGTTATAGCTGTGACTGGCTGAACTAGTGAAACTGGAAAATGTAGCTCATATGCTATAGATATAGCAATAAAGCAGGGAAAGGCTGGTAAATTTTATATGTGGAAAAGAAGCTGTAGATGGTAAATAATTACCTCCCCCCAGAAGGCTGCATAAAACTTTTGAATGTTGTCAATCACCTGATGGATATAGCAGAAGAATATTTTGAACTTTTGTCCTCATCTTGGTTGATATAAGTGTTATAATAGACACAAAGTTTCGACCAAGTACCCTCTGGTCATCATCAGTGTCCATAGATTGGCTGATATGGATTATCTTGTTGATTATTGTGAAATATCCTGTGAAATCAATTATTGTTCTTTCATGTTGGATTTTTTTTGTACTCTCACTACCAAGTTCAAGGATCAAACTCATGACCACTAGATGATACTAACACATGTATAACCAACTACTATATCCACTACGCCACCATGGTGTTTTTGGGAGCCTTTTCCAGTGTCAGGTAGATTTTGACAACTGGATTATGTTAGTGGGTTTGTACCACTTGTCATAATTTGTATTTATTTCTGAATGAGTAATTTTCAATAATCTGGGAATTATTTCAAACTTTTGTTCTCATCTTGGTTGATATAGGTGTTATAATAGACACAAAGTTTTGACCAACTACCCTCTGGTCATCATCAGGTGTCCATAGATTGGTTGATGTGGATTATCTCATTGATTATTGCAAAATATTCTGTGAAATCAATTATTGTTCTTTCATGTTGGAATTTGGTTTATTTCTACTAAGTCTAAGGATCGAACTCATGACCACTAGATGATACTAACACATGTATAACCAACTACTATATCCACTATGCCACTGTCCCAAAGCCTTTTATATTCAGTGTCAGATGGATTTTGACAACTCGATTATGTTAGTGGGTTTGTGACACTTGTCATAATTTGGAATTATTTTGAACATTTTATTTCACAATAATCAATAAGATAATTCACATCAGCTAATCTACGGATACCTGATGATGACCAGAGGGTACTTGGTCAAAATGTTATGTCTATTATAACACCCATATCCACAAAGACAAGAACAAAAGTTTGAAATAATTCCAAGATTATTGAAAATTACTCATCTCAGAAATAAACACAAAAGAAGAACATTTGTTAATACTCTTTCAAACGGTAAAAGTGAAAATAAACAGTTTTGGTCAAAATTTTGTTTCAGTATCACTTAGAAGAGAATGAGACATTTTATCATTGGTTTCAATTCTTCTTCTATATGCCATGTCCCTTTAGATCGTAGACAATCATGGTCTTCCACGTCTTCCTATCAGTGGTAGCTCTTAGTATGCTTTCTCCTGTTACCCCACCCAAACCCTGCTCTGCCATCCACCTGCTCAGACCCTTCCAGTAGAATGCTATCCTTATTAATCTCACTATCACTTGAAATGAGACATTGAATCCAATACTAGGATCAAAGAGAATGTCCTACCAACTGCGCTTTAGTGATAACACATATCTCAAATAATTACATCAGTATATCACTGCTTATATTTCCTTCTCAAATTTCTCACTCACATGCACACATGAGCAACTATCTGTCTTTTCTAACACTATTTACTTTAAGGACGCTTATTTATCAAGCACATTTCGCATTTCAAATTTGCATTACTATTATAAATAACACATCTAAACTCTGTAGGCCCAAATAAACAATAGCAAATGCACAAGTGTAAAAAGAATCTATGTAATATGTTTGGTCTTCTAGAAGGACTTGATCGAACTAAAGTAATGTTTTTGTAAAGGAATTATTGCACATATATTATTTCATCAACAAGACAATACTTTTGTGCAATAAAATCCTTCTCAATGACAAAATGGGCTAAACAGTATTTTTCCACTTTCATTTTCCTTACATGTTTCTGATATATAAAAATTAATACCTCATGTTATCTCATATATATATATATATATAAAAATATTGTGTATTTAGGCAACAAATCTCTTATTTATACAGGTTTCATTAAAAATGACAGACGAGGTATGATATTGCTTTCCTTGTTGGCTGGCGGGTCATGTAATTTAAAAATTGTCTATTTGGGAAACATTTTTGCCTGTTATTTTGAATATTTTTTTTCATATGCAAAACTTGAGATATAAATAAGAATATATTTATACAAAAACAGTATGAAAAAATTGTATAATTGTTTTTATCTTTATTCATATATATATATATATATATATATATATATATATATATATTTCATCCATCTCTATAATTCATATATATATATATATATATATATATATATTTAGTTAATACAAATGTAAAGTTTATCCCTTATCTGGTTGGTCTTACCTTCAGTATTCCGCCTCCAGAGTCACGTAGATGGATCCTGCAGCTATTACGCCGTACACTCGTCAGAGCATATATATATATATATATATATATATATATATATATATCTTTGGTGTACAAGAACCAACAAATTTTGTAATAAAAATAAAAGTTAATCTTATACACCGAAAATACTTTACTTTAATTCATATGTGTCGTGTCTAAACATCCTTCATAAATTAAATTTTGTTTCAAACTCAACACTCACAGATAATGGTACTGATTAGAGATATTATTTGATTGGCTATTTTTACTGAGTTATATGTCATATGTTCTCAATAAATGCTCTATTGCCTTATGTCAGACTAAGATATGCTTAATGAATAATTTTATAAATGGCTTTACGATACTCTAAATACACTACATACCATAATTCTCTAAAGTCATTCTATCGCATATATATTAAACAGCATTGCATAATATTCTGAATGCAGTGCTTTTGATAATACTGAAAAGACGACGGAAAAGTTTTTTTTTTGTTTTTGTTTTTTTTTTGTTGATATATTTTAATGACTTGTATCTCTGGTTCATCCATCTCTATAATTCATAGTTTCATTTTTCCAATATGAAACGCCAAAAATGATTGGTCTTGCCTGGCAAGCCTAAATCTCAGATGTCATTTTCATTTTGTTTAGATTTATTCACTCTTGTTTTAGTTCCAGTCTCCAGTTCCAAGTTCTCATGAGTTTATTGCTTTCTTTTATTCCTTTCATCTAAAGCTATAATTCGTATCAAACAGAACAGAGAGACTTTTATGAAAAACCCTTAGTTTCATATAGACCGAGTTACTACTGGGAATTTTCACTTGATGTCTATCTATCTATCTATCTATCTATCTATCTATCTATTTTTCCCCATCACTTCCTCAACAAAAATACATATATATTGATATTTTGTGTGTGTGTTTTTTTTGTTTTGTTTCAGTCAAAAGCCTCTCTGCAAAAAGTAATATTCTCTAAATTTTATTTCTACATTTTGATCATAAATTATCTTACTTCATTTTCTGATAACGCATTTAAAAAAAGCAACAAAAACAGTTTAAACTGTACAAAAATGATCTTGATGATGATAACGACAGCGATGATAGTTTGTTCATGAACCAACTGACTTTATAGGTAATTTAAAATTTTTAAAGAAGGATTTCGATCAGACTATCATCTGAAGTATACGCGCAGATATGCTTATTAGTTATAACATCCACAATAATGAAAAAATGAAATTGTTGTTGATAATAACAATGAAAATTGCTTATATAATATATACATAACTGGATATTAATAGTAGTTTTAATAATAAGAATAATATCAATAATTATTAATAATATCAATAAGAATATCTATAATAATAGTAATATAAAAATTAATTATAATAATAACAATTAAGATCTGAAGCCACATGGTAGATTCATGGCATTTAATTTTATGTCACCCAGTTTGGTAATGGTATACCGTGCACATGCATCACAGGCATGGTTACAGGCATGTGATGCACGTGCATCATATGCCTGTAACCATTTTACTTGATGTGGTTAAGAGTTTTGATAAAAGCGGTGTATAAGTTTGTAGGAAGGCTCAGTTAGAAATATTTTCAGATCGAGTAACTTTGTCCACTCAAACTAACTGTAATTAAGAGAATTCCAAAATATCTATCTGTGACTTTCAAGCTGTGTTATCCTTGAAACTTTTAAAAAAAGATGGAAAATAGACAATGCTTTCAATATTCAGCCACGATGACCTCACCACTACTACCCATGAGTAAAGATGTACAGGGCATCTGACTTTATTATTATTATTATTATTATTGCCTGTGCAACAAATAATGGATTATCACAAATTGGAGAGCCGATTTCGAATTCCTGCCTAGTGGTGCAGTGGATATTGACTCGGAAAGAGAAATCGAGAAACCTAGTTCAAATTCTATTTGAATTCTTTGCATTCACTTACGCGCAAATACCCACGGGAAAGGTATTAATCTGTCTCTTCCTTCCAGTTATGGGTTAAATAATAGGACAGATTGGGTTCTGTAGCCTTGGTCGGCAACCAGTCTACTACAGAAAGCAATGGCAACTTACTGCGGGATAATCTTCTGCCCAGTCAGTCATGTCTCTTTTGAGACATGATCGCCCAAAGCGTGTATAACGGATGGCACTTGACTGACTGAAGATGGATTGGAAAAAATTGTTAGTCACACGAAAGACCTACGGTAAGGCATTTACTCTGCTATCCCTACTAGAGCGAGTTGTGACACAAGGCCGGTTTTTAATGTGGGGAAAATGAGAGACTCATGGTAAAATAGATAGAAAGCAACACATAGCTTACCTGGCTAGCATGAGTGAATGGATAACATTGCAGGGTTTGGGAGAAATAAAGGACAAATTATTAAGCAATGGCAACCTACTGCGGAATAATCTTCTGCCCAGTCAGTCATGTCTCTTTCGAGACATGATCGCTCAAGCGTGTATCACGTATTGCACTTAACTGATTTCAGTATTAGTAGCAGTCGTACAGTTTATCATTTTCAATATTACCATTTGTACGGTTTCTTTTATTATAGCAGTTATTGTTCTCATCATTTTTCATTAATACTCCTTCATCACCTCTTCATCATCTTTTTCGCCATTATTTCGACACGTTCTGTCATAATCTTATGATTGTTATCAAAATTTACAGCCAACCCTGTCATCACCCTAAATCCAAATCTTATTCACACACATTTACGGCCGTGTGACAGCCTAACTGCCTGTCCATTCAATCATCAATACATTTTATTGCTTCCTATTTTGTCACCATTTTCCTGTTTATTATTATTATTATTTTTTTTATTAAATGGCTTCCGATAATCTTGGCCGGCTACTTAACCTTTATTAACCCAACCTCGATATACCACACACAGACATTTCGAAAATCGGAACAACCCAGCTTATTTAAATTCGTGCTTTAATTGTGTATGAAGTGAAACCAATAAAACGTTGATTTCTTTTTTTTACAAAAGGTTTTCCTCAGCCCCTTAAGTGTGCAACTACTGTTCTAATGCGATACACCATTATGTAATATACACATTCACAAATCATGCAAAGACAGATACACACATATGCAGAGAAAGTGTTGCTTAGATTCATACGCTCAAAGAAATACGCAGTTGTACTATTTCACATCCTAAAATATTCATATAGTCAATGCTACATGCATTTACATGCATACAACTATAAATTTACATACACGTTCCTGTATACAAACATTTATTCTGAAAATCATTCATTTCTGCATATAATTTTACATATGATTTTCAACATATATGCACAATTATATTTGGGTATAAACATACCATGATACATTCACCAGTGTGCATTTATAGAAATATGTATATACAAAGGCATAATCAATATATATATATATATATAGTCATCCGCAGACAGATCTGTTTCGCTGTATCACAGCTCATCAGTACGGTTAGACATCCGTCTGCTTTTTACCCAGGATTGAAAACCGACCGAATTAGCGTCAGTCGGCAATTCTACCTCTGAGTTATGGGCGCTCGGTAGAAGGAGGCAAACTTTTTAGCGTGTACATTATCATTATACACACGCCCAATAGCTAAGAGTGTTCTAATTCATTGCTAAATGAACGATGTGTAGATGCTATAGTAGCTACTGTTTTTCAAAGTCTATCATATACATATAATGAATATATATGAAATGATTTGTTTGAACATTATTTATGATCGATATTCGTATTTAAGTAGATATTATGTTTATAATCAAACAGTATTATATATTTATTTCTACCGACCTATTTACGATAAATTTTTGTTACAAAAATCTGTGTCATTTGGCAGGATTCGAACCTGCGACTCCTATCCACATAGGGGAAGCCATCAAGTGATCTGGTGCGTCTTAAACCTCTCGAATCCTGCCAAATTACACATATTTTCGTCACAAAAATTAATCGTAAATAATCAGGCCAGTAAAAATAAATATAAGACTGTTTGATTATAAACAGAATATCTACTTAAATACGAGTATCGATAAAAAATAATGTTCAAACATATCATTTCAAATTGTTACAAAGAGACAATATATTGGAATGTTGTTTGGCTTGATTCTTATTGGCTACATATATGTCACGTCTAATAAAGCAATAGACGATTATTTTGAAATGTTTGCCCGTGAAAAAAGTTCTAAGTGTATGTATATATGTATAGAAATGTTTGCCTGTTTATATATATTTGTGTGTAATAATACTCGTGTCTTGCGTATTAAAACGATGGGCAATTCTTTTAAATGTGTATGAGGAAATCTTAGATGTTAAAGTGTGTGTGTGTGTGTGTGTGTGTGTGTGTGTATATATATATATATATATATATATATATATATATATATAGTTAAGTAGTATGGTTGGTAATTTGTACGGCTAAATCCACGGGGGGTCGTAATCTGACGGAAACTCAATGTTAAAATGTATTATACTGAAAATAAATTGAATGAATATACTATAGCGGGTATCTCTTCTCTTATTTCATTTGTAGTGAGGGGGTAGTAGGATTCCGTAGCAGGTTAACGGTATTTGGCCTTGTGGGAAGATAGCCCACTATAATTCATAAATGATTATAGATTTAAGAAAGGCAATTTTGAGTGTAAAATAACATTTATACATATATACATTTCAATTAATGTTTTACAAAATAAGTAATGCTTGAAATAAAAGTTCAACGGAGGTAAAAGAGTTCATGGAAGGCATGATGATCTGAAAGAAAAGAATGTTCATTTTCAAGTTGCCGTTTCTAAGGTCAATAAGTCAGTGAGTTGGTTTGTGTGGAATATCTTAGAAAGGGTCAGTTAGTACTTTGAGAATAGGTGAGGAAGAAGAAGGCGAGCATAGTAACAGCTTGACATAGGTCAAGGAAGAAAGTAATTACTATCTTCTCCTCTGTGCCTTTCTGTTTTTTTGATGCTTAGTCTCTGCTTTTTATAGCAGCATTTTTGGATCAACTGGCTCATTTCGAATTTCTTCCTTGTATTTGAATCCGGGCTTCTCATTGGTTGATAAATAAAACTGGTAATTTGATCTTTGATTAATTTTTATTTTTCAACCGGAACATCTGCGCGAACTCGGATGCGCACGACGATTTTTATTCATGTGACTTTTAGTTGTGAGAGAGCACACATCCGGTTCATCGCTTTTGTTCGGTCGGTATCACCACAATACAAATCCATTGATGATAATTTATTTCAGGAATATTTTTTAAAGCAAATGAATGGGGTAGATTTCTGTAGATGGACAGAATAGTGGTGGAAAGGGGAAGAAAGAAAACATTTTATCGATGAGAGAGGGAGTCAAATATACAATGTTAATTTTTAAACGAGTATGTCCTATTTAGAATGTTGCATTTCCATCCCAGACGATAAGATGGCCTTGGATTGAACTTTTAAGTTGAACATTTTCAAATACATGTCAAGCAATTTAGGGGCCGTATTTTAACAAGAAGAAATGAATTATTAGATTTTTATATTAAATTCGATGGCAATAATAATATCTTCATCTTATAAATATATTAATAATATAACTATCAAATATGATAACAATGCTAAAGATGATAAAAACAATAAAAAAATAAAAATAAAATTAAAAAACTATTATTATTATTATGTCATTTTTCATCATATTTCGGTTTCTGCTTTGGTCTCACTACCAACCAAGTCTGCGGGGAGACCTAAGGCAGGTAGTGGCGTGTTGTTATGACTCCATTTCATGTTTTTCTATCTTCCCTATCATCCCCAGCATTACATAGATAACGTTTTCCTTAGTGTGTGGGCTGTACTTAATAAGACAATTTTTTGTATATCTCTTAAGCTGGGGTTTCCAGGGATTCTTTCAATGTGTTGTTTTGTTCCATTTTTTATCATTCCAAGTGCACCTACTATCACTGGCACAACTCTTGTTTTCAATTTCCACATTTTTTCTATTTCAATTTCCAGGTCTTTATATTTTGACAGTTTTTCAAATTCCTTGGTTGCTATATTACAATCCGCTGGACAAGCCATATCAATTAATAGACAAGTTTTCTCCCTCTGGTTTTTAACAATAATGTCTGGCCTGTTTGCTTCAATTTTTCTGTCTGTGTAGATGGTGTAATCCCATAGAATGGTTACATCTTCTATTTCTGTAACCGGTGCTGGATGATGTTCATACCAGTGTTTGTTTACAGCTTTTCCATAATGTTTGCACATTGTCCAATGTAAATATTGCCCAACTCTATCGTGGCGGTTTTTATATTCGTTTGGGGCAAGCACAGAACAGCCTGAGATTAGGTGGTCTATTGTTTCTTGGTGTTTATCACAAAACCTGCATTTTTGATCCATATTATTATGCATAATATTTGCCTGAAAGTTTCTCGTGAAAAGACTTTGGTCTTGTGCTGCAAGTATAAATCCTTCAGTTTCAGACTTTAATCCAGATGCACGTAACCATCGATGAGTATTAACTTTGTCAACATTGGATTTATTGGCACGTACTGGATATTGGCCATGCAGAGGTTTGTCTTGCCAGCGCTGTTTCATCTTTTCAAGAGCTTTATCTTTGGCTTTCATTTTCATATTTTTTGCCGCAATAGTTGGTTCTTGGCTACTGTTTTGCTTTTCTACAGAATCTACTAACTGTAAATCTTGTTTGTATTTACTGCCTTCTTTTATTATTGAAAATTTTTTCTTTCTTTCTTCATGTTGCCTTACTAAATGTATCATCCAATCCTTTGTTGCTTCTATGTATGTTAGTAAGCCAATAGTTGCTGTCTTGTATGACAATTCCAGCTGAATAAGACCCCTTCCACCTTCTTTACGGGGTATGTATAGACGGTCTACATCAGCCTTTGGATGATGCATCTTATGCTTAGAAAGAAGCTTTCTTGTTTTAGAATCCATTCGCCTGATGTCGTTTAGAGTCTAGTTTAAGATGTTGAAGCTATATTGGACCACTTGGATTGCAAGGCTATTAATGGCCATAACTCTGTTCTGTGAATTTAATTCAGTTTTTAATATCATTCGTAGCCTTCTATAGTACTCTTTACGCACTATTTCTTTCATTTTTTATGGTGAATGTTTTCACTCTCATTTACACCTAGGTATTTATAAGCTTCTTCTGGTTTCAATTCTTTTATTGTTACAGCAGGGTCTAAGCTAATTGAGGATGTTTCTTGTATTGATCCACGTAAAACTGTAGCTTTAGCACATTTATTCAAATTGAATTTCATTCCAATGTCTTCGCTGAAGCATTTTACAGTTTGCAGAAGACCTTCCAGCTCATTATCATTCTTAGCATATAACTTTAAGTCATCCATGTAAAATAGATGGCTTATTTTCTTTTGGCCTATTTTATAACCACATTCTGTCTTACTAAGTTGACTGGTTAGTGCTATTAATGATATGCAGAATAGTAAGGGAGATAAAGAATCACCTTGAAACATACCTCTTTTGATGTTTATTTCATCAGATTTATAGGTTCCATTTATATGACTGACGTAAAGGGTTGTTTTCCATATAGACATGCACTGTTTGATGAAATTGATGATGACGGGCGATATCTTGTATATATCTAAAGTCTTTAAAATCCAGGGATGTGGCACACCAATTATTATTATTATTATTATTATTATTATTATTATTATTATTATTATTAATGGCAATAATTACAATAATAATAATAATTATTATTATTATTTTTAATAATACTATTTTAAACATAAATAATATTAATAATAATAATACTTAAAATATATAATATTAATATTAATAATAACAATAATTAAAAAATTAAATGATATAAATAAATTAATGTCATAAATATAAGGTCTTTAATTAGGAATTACATGAGTATTGTATGAAAACATTGCAGAACAGTTTTAAGAAACTTAAATTATGTACTTATTTGCATATAAATCTTTACTTGCACACCTACTTGTTTGTAACTACGTAAACACCCATATGTACATGTAAAAAAGCATATTTACATTCATACATAAATATATATACACATACACACACATATATAAATATATACCGGGTTTTTCAAGCTGACAAGACCACAGTGTGGGTAGAGAGTTCGTCGTTGTAATGGACGTCTTGAGGACCAGCACTGTGACGAGATCATCACGACTAGCGGCTCGAAAGCGTCGTCATAACTGTTGCCGTTTCGACAGCATCAACCCACTCAGGTTACGGTCATCATCATCGCAGCAGTTTCTGGACCAGGGGCAGAGAACCAGCCGGCCGAGGTGTCACCCCCCATATATATATATATATATATATATATATATACACACACACATATACATAAGCAAATAAATACACACACACGCACACACACACACACACACATACATATATATATATATACATATGCAAAATCATACATACATTTACACATATTTTTTCCTGTATATATACACTTTAGCATAAGCATATTTACTTACCCACTTAATTTTACACGCTACTTACAATTTACATAATATATTTATCCTTTCAAAAAAATACATATAAATAACACACACACACACACACACACACACACATATATATATATATATATAATCATACATTTAGTACAACTACATTCCAAATAAAATTAACGATTGGGGTTTTACATAGTTAGGAATTTTAGTAAATTTATATGTCAGTGTTTGACCGTATATAACTTTAAAGTGTAAATTCTATATTCTTATAAAATTTTGAATCTATTTTTGTGTCTGCATTTGAAGATGAGTTCATTCCTTTGGTTTATTAGTTCACTGAGATTTTTATATTTGATTATTACAATATTTTTCTCCAGGTATAGATTGCATCTGTCCCTGAAGTTGTTGGCAGTTTGTGTATGTCCAATGATACTTCATCTAATTTGTGGGGTGAGTCCTCTGTCTTTTATTATCTATAGAACTTTATCGGACTAAAGTCATGTTTACATTTATGTGACTACACATTCCAATGAGCGAGAGGTGACACTGAAAATTTTAAATTAAAATTATTCTTTTTAATTTTTTAATATATTTTTTCGATTTTTCGATATTTAATCAGTCCGATTTCATTTAGTTTCATTTTGCTTTTTGCTTATGTCTATATATTTTTTTTATTAAGTATATTACAGTGTGATAATAAAAGATCTTCCAATAAAGGTGCAATATAAAAACCTGGACGTCAAATTCACTGTGGATGTTCTAGCGGCTAAAACACTTTCTGGACATTTTCGTCTATGAAAATCTACTTTCTCTTTTAAATAGAGTAGCATGTTTTAATTAAAAATGTATTGTCAAACTTATTACGGTGAGCAACTAATGCATTGAGTGTGTTGTTTTGTAAAAGATTCTTTTTGTATTCATAATTGGAGTAGATAGACTAAACTATCACCCGGTTCACACTCCACCCACATTTATTGAACGGGTGAAGAGGCTCATCCCTTGTTTCCTGTTTAGGATGTGGTTTCCGGCTTTCTTTCTCTTTTTCAAGCTTTTCACTCTTACGTAGCCCCCTGCACATCAGTGGCGTTACCGCCTTGCTCGGGGTGATATGATTAAAAAAATATAATATAATATTTCCTTTAACTTTCTTGTGGTTTCACTTCTGTAATCTCTTGTGTCAGTTATTTCAGGTGATAGATTAAATTCCACCTTCAAGTTTTAGCTTATTAGAGCCTCACATAAAACATTTTGCCAGTTTGTCATTTAACACTTCTCTGACCCACCTCCTGACACACCCTGTAACCTGTCACTCTTTCTCATAACTTTCCACCTATGTAAGCCCCTGCACACGAGCCACTACCTTGATTGGGGCGATAGGATTATACTTACCCACGTCCTGGCAGGCCCTGTAACCTGTCACTCTTTCTCATAACTTTCCATTTATGTAACCCACTGCCCACCAGTAGCAATAAACTACCTTGCTTGGGGCGATAGGATTCCATATAAAAAAAGAAGATCTTCCTAAAATTGTTCTTAATATATAAAAATTTATAAATCGTTTTCCCCATATATGTGTGTGTGTGTTTTTTTAATGGTTAAGGTTAGTTATCTGAACGAGGGGCATAAGAAGTAATTTGTGTGGATAATTGATTGTCCGGTAATTGTTTCGACAACTGATCTGATTAAAAAAATGGGAAAACGTGTTTAAAGAATTCGTTTTTTGTTCCATCGATCAGATGTGCAAAAACTCAGAATATTGCTTCAAAGTTCGTGATATTCTAAAATAAAATCCCCTTATCTCTCAATGAAATAAAAAAAAAAAACAAAACTTATGGATCTGGAAAAGCAAATCATAGCCACATAATTACAAAAAACGAAAAACAAAAAGCAAAAACAAAACATAGCTATGAACGTGTACCGCTAGTGAACTGAGTTCCTCAATTTGCTAAGGCCATAACAAAAAAGTTTATTGACGTGGTGATCGAACATTGTTTTGTGATAAAAATATCCAAATGTTGTTTCTAAGGTTCATCTTTCATCAACTTAACAGCATCTTTGTCTTTGGTAATTTCGTTGAAAATTCTTAAACCGTTGATATAGCTTCGTTAATGGGGACAGCAAGAAGTGTTAGTATCTAACTTTCCTTAGGGGTTTTTACTTTCCTACTGTAATTTCATGACAATATTGATAATCTGTTAGTCGCTGAGTGTCTCTGTTCCAATGTCGTTGTCTCAGCCTTCACAAAGTTTCCTAATCCCGGATGTCCCGCAATTATTAGTGATTTCAGTCATCACTTCATTTTTTTAATCTTTCATTTTATTTATTTATTGCATGCAAAATCATTTCAACATTATTGAAAGCAGACAAGCTGGTTGACTTCCTTTTTCTTATAGCTTATCACTGTTCGCGTGTACATTTGTAGCGAACAAAACAAGATCCAAATTTAAACTTCAAATGCTAGTCAATGATTGGTTGATTTTTGTTAAAAAAACAAACTCGAATTTACAAATTTTACTTAGCACACACGCAAAAGCAGATTCAAAACAAAATCCAAGAAATTTATTATGTATTTCACACCTTGATGCTAAATATTTTTCGGTCAATAGAAAGTCAGGAAACATTTGAAAGCAAAAATTAAAATAATCTTCAATTCTCAGAAATAATAATTTTTTTAAGGACGTTTTCGCAAGCCGACGCGAAGTTTGTTCGTAGTCCAGTGGAAAGGCCGGAATCACATCCGGTAGTGAATTCCAAATGCCATTTTCAAGCCACAAAAACTGAATAAAAAGACGGGTAAGTTCGCCTTGTCACCAGAGAGAAAAAAGTGTGTTTCTTAATCCGTCCCTTGAAAACATCAAGCGATCATTGTTATCTTTCGCTCTCTCTCTCTCTCTCTCTCTCTTTCTCTCTCTCTTTCTCTCCACTCATTCTTTTCTTCCTTTTTTATCTTTTCACTTTCAACTGCGTTCTGCCAAGCCGTCTACCTCCTGTTATACTTTATAAACGAACAGAACATTTTAAGACTGAACGATTACTTTAAAAGTATTCCGATCCGACTATAAACGCTCATACATACATACATACATACATACATACATACGTCCACACATAGGTTTCTGCCTACGTACACATAGCTCATACTTACAAGGACTACCACGAACTTTTAACAATCCTGTATCAACCATAATATATATTAATTTTATTTGTAAAACCGGAATTCATTTATATGTATATAAATTGTTGTTTTGATTTACAATCTAGATTTTCTTGTTTTATAACCCTCGTATGGTGGGCTATCTAAATTCTTCTTCTATGTGCATTGTCTTTTCAGGACGTAGACGATCATGGCTTTCCACGTGTCTCTATCCTGCTCAGATCCTTCAAATATGTTATTCTCTGCTTTCCCCTGTATCTCTTTACCTCTATCTGGCCTGTTTCACCTTCCTCATTGCATGTTCCAGGAACATTAGCTGACTCTTTGTGAGGTTCATTGTTAATTTCCTTGTCAATCCTCTACAAAATCTCGTCATTGTCCAAATGTTCTGTCCATTGCCTCCTCAGCATTATTCTTTAGAACCACATTTCTGTTGCTTCAAGTTTTTCCTTCATCTTTGATGATATTGTCCAGCATTCACTGCCATATTGAAGAACTGACATCACATAGCAATCCAGTACTGTCTTCTTTGTTTCTAGCGAAATTTTCCTGTTTCTTACTACTTTACTCAGCTCATGGAATGCATCCTTGTGCTTTTGGATCTCAGGAATATAAATGCATAGAAACTGCTGTGACCACAAAGTGAGGGGTTAGTTTATATATTGATTATAATATGAAATTGATCCCCCACTTTATGTCCAGTATGTTTCTGTAGAACCACATTTTGGTTGCTTCAAGTTTTTCCTTCATCTTTGATGATATTGTCCAGCATTCACTGCCATATTGAAGAACTGACATCACATAGAAATCCAGTACTCTCTTCTTTGTTTCTAGCAAAATTTTCCTGTTTCTTATTACTTTACCCAGCTCATGGAATGCATCCTTGTACTTTTGGATCTCAGGAATATAAATGTATAAAAAATGCAGTGACCACAAAGTGAGGGGCAAGTTTATATATTGATTGTAATATGTAATTGATCCCTCACTTTATATCCAGTACATTTCTATAGAACCATATTTCAGTTGCTTCAAGTTTTTCCTTCATCTTTGATGATATTGTCCAGCATTCACTGCCATATTGAAGAACTGACATCTCATAGCAATCCAGTACTCTCTTCTTTGTTTCTAGCCAAATTTTCTTGTTTTTTATGAATCTACTCAGCTTCTGTAACGCGTCCTTCGCCATGCCAAATCGCTTTCGGATCTCCATAAGGCACTTTCTGTCTTCAGTTGGAACACTTCCACGTTATTGAAATTTTTGTACCTGCTTGATTTTAGTATCTCTCACCTGTATTTTGCATTTTTGACCGTGCATTCGGTTTTCTTGCCGTTTATTTGTCCTTTCTAACAAGGATGTGCGTTCTGGTGCCGTGGATATCGGCTCGGAACGAGAAATCGGGGAGCCGAGTTCGAATTCCAGTTGAATTCATTGCATTCACTTACGATCAAATACCCTTGGGAATGGTATTAGTCCGTCTCTTCCTTCCAGTTATGGGTTAAATAACAGGACATATTGGGTTCTATAGCCTTTGTCGGCAACCAGTCTACCGCAGAAAGCAATGGCAACCTACTGCGGGATAATCTTCTGCCCAGTCACTCACGTCTCTAAAAAGACATGATCGCCCAAAGCGTGTATCACGCATGGCACTTAACTGTCTGAACAAGGTCAAATCAAAGTAACCTGTTTCAACACACATCACTATAACTGAGAACCCACTATACATTCACACGAAAATAAATTAAGAATTTAAACTAAGAATTTACATCATCATTGTCATAGATTGTTTTCTTGTTTCTTCAAGGTGTCTTTTCCTTCAGGATACTAGCAGTCACAGTTCTCTACATCCTCCTGTATTTTGTAGTGCTTAATGCATTTTGTGTTTTTGAATTTCCCCATAGCCCTGATCCATCATTCATTTACTCAAGCTCACTGAGTAAATTGCGCGTTGTTTTACTTCGTTCTTTTTACTTTCAATGTATCCTCTGCGTATCATACTGATCCACTATTATTATAGTCCGCTATTGATACTGCCTTCAGCATCACTACTCTATAGTTTTGTAGGTGGACTTGTCTGTCTACTCATCAAGGGTTATCAACTATTTACTGCTTACAGTTGTAGTTTGTTTATATATATATATATATATATATATATATATATATATATATATATATGTTTGTGTGTGTGTGTGTATGTATATATATATATATCTATATATATATATATATGTATGTTTGTGTGTGTGTGTGTCTGTATATATATATATATATATATATATATCATTCGTATAAGTTTTTTCTGTATTGTGCTTGTGTGTGCATTTTAGCGTATGAGGGCATGTGCCAGTCTGTGCGGATGTGCGTTCACGCGCGTGCTTACCTCTGCCGGGATGTGCGTACGTTTTAGGGTGTCATAATCATTTGTCCTTTTCTCCGTTTTTTTATTTCATTTCCCTTTTCTCTTTTTCTTTCTTTTCTTTTCTTTAGTCACAATTTAGTGTCGAATTGTCACATATTTTATACATGGCAACGTTTTTAATTTTTGAGCTTTCAATTGCTTTACTACGGAAATTGTACCTACTTTTTACCCAAAATAATTGATATTAATGGTTAAGTTGTTAATATTTTTATATAATTGATATTAAGTATATTAATGCTTAAATGATAAATACTTATATATATATATATATATATATATATATATATATATATGTATATATGTATATATATGTATGTATATGCATACATATTCACACATGTACACACAAACCAAATAAGAGTCTAGTGAAGATATATAAATATGCGTGTATGAGCGTGTTGCTGCACAAATAACAATAAATAACAATAAAGATATAAATATGCAAACATCCAGTCGCAGAAAAAACGGAAAACAATATAACAACCACAAAACACACACACACACACACACACACACACACACACACACACACACACACACACACACACACACACACACACACACACAAAGAGTCCACAAACACGAATATACACAAGAACATAAACACTCGGCCATGACTTAAAAGAGAGAAACCTTTAAGCGGTTAAACATACCAACATAACAAAAAAAGTGAAACCAATGAAATAGGTCAACCTAAACGACAAGAACAGACCAACTAAAAAAAGCAATTAGGCAGACACCTATTCAATGCAAAACAATTACACCCATACAGACGCATACATTAAAAGCAATAAATAAAACATTCAAATGTAATAAAAAACCAACACAATAAAAATAAAAAAAAGTAAAAGAGAAAGAAAATCCTCCAATCGCAAGCGGAACCACTCCCAGAAATTATCCAATTACACCAGACTCCTTATAAACAGAAAACGGAAACGGAACTCAACAGCAAAATAAATAAATAAATAAAAAATAAATAAATAAAAGAAAATAAAAGAAAATAAAAAAAGAAAAAGAAAACAAATCACAACGGTGTCTTCAAGAAACTTCAAAGTCGACATGAACCGGCTTATTTAAAGTAACAACTTTTTTGCAATAAAACTATTAAGGCCCTATCTCCACCCCCATATCAAGCACTTTATGATAATAATAAAAAAACCCTGCTTGCCAAAATACCTTTTATCAGTGAAACTACGGAAAAACAACAATCTTGGCGTCAAAACCTATGAAAACTAAACACTATGTGTGTGTTTATGTAATATTTGCGTGCGTGTTGTGTAGACATATATATATATATATATATATATATATATATATATATATGTGTGTGTGTGTGTGTGTGTGTGTGTGTGTGTGTGTGTGTGTGTGTGTATAAATGATATCAGAGACCACAAAATTTTTTCTTAAAAAAGACTATTTCTGCATTTACGATATGGTTGTAATAGTTATATTTCTGTTTCGGGTTCGAATTCCAGGTGAATTTACTTAAGCGCAAATACCCTTGGGAAATTAATTAATCCATCTCTTCTCCGCCACACCTATGGGTTGAATAGCAGGAACTATTGGGTTTTACAGCCTTGTTCGGCAACTAGTCAATTGTAGAAAGAAATGGCAATCTACTGCCCAGTCAGTCATGGATCGAAAAGGACATGATCACCTAGGCATGTATCACGTATGGCATTTAACTAGCTGACTGTTGTATGTACGTACGTATGTATGTACGTATGTATGTATGTATGTATGTATGTATGTACGTATGTATGTACGTATGTATGTATGTATGTATGTATGTATGGGCATATACATAATTAAATCCGTAGCATAATGATAACATAAACATTTATTCTATACAGGTAAAAAAAAAAAAAAAAAAAATAGACGAATATTTAAGCTTGTGATGAAGTTTTATTCAAAATCTGTGAATATTAAACATTACGATTTTACCCCGAGTACAAAACTATGATTGCTAACGAAGAGAAACATGCCAACGTGTAATTACAAATCGGTGATACCAAAAGTGAACAAGCATTTTTATATTTATAATTTTTTTTTTTTTTAATCATATCGCCCCAATCATGGCATTTTACTTCCACTATTGTGCAGGGGATTACATAGGAGGAAAGTTATGAGAAAGAATGACAGGTTATAGGAGGTGTCATGAAGTGGTTAAGAGAAGGATGAGTATACTGATGAGAGTGGAATGGATGGAGAGAGAGAGAGAGAGAGAGAGAGTGAGATTGTTTAAATTCGTGTGCATATGGTTGTATTTATGTGCTCATGCACACACACACACACACACACACACACACACACACATATATATATATTACATAGATGTAATTCTTAAATAATGTATATGTATTATAGTAATTGCGTATATCATATGTTATCACTTATCTAATGTTAATTTTTATCTAATGGGTTGTAACTCATTTGATTTTGTCTTGGCGTTATATAGTTAGGCATTAATTATGAAGGTTAAATTTGTTCGTTGATTGTTTGCTTTTGTATATACATTTATATGCACTTGCTATGTATATTTATATGTACAGGCACACACACGCGTATAGGGAAGTATGTTTAATATTTGTTCGTTTATTTATATTTTAATAATTAATTTTTAATTTGTTTATTTCTTAATATATTCATTTCATTCATTTATTTAAAGTTTATATAATATTTATTTGTTTATTTTTAATTAGTGCTTAGATGACAAAGTAAATATTAATTTATATGCCTACATTTACCTATCATTTCATTTTTCTTGTTTAAGAGTTCACTTTGGTTTTATAACTAACTACTGATATATTTTCCCCTTAGCATAATTTACCATTTTTACTGTTAATACTGTATGAGACTGCTCTTTTTATGATATCTCATGGTTTTTGTGCGGATATTGTTTCCTTTTTGGATCTATATGCATTTTGATAGGGTTGTATTGCTTGTGTATTTTCCCTTTGAATAACATTTTGTGGCTATAATATCTTTCTTTAAATGTTTTTCTGTGGTGCCGACGTAAATGTTATTTATTACGATAGCTTTTTATATTATGTTTTTGGTTAAACATTTAATATTAAGTGGGCAATTTTCTTTGTTTCGGCAGTTACATTAAATGATGTTATTTTGCTGTGTTATCGTTATTGTTGTAATTGATTTTGGTTGAGTATTTTTATTGCGTTTAGTTATTATTTTCTTTGTGTTTTGCATGCAGCTGTAACTAATTTTGATTGTATTTTTTATGATAATTTTTGATAATTTGCTATTTTTAGTGAAGTGTTAGTGAATTATTCTGACGATTTTTCCCCTATTTTTGTTTTTATTGAATTGTTGAACTAGATGATATTTCTTTTTCTGTTGTTTTTGTTTGAATTGTTTTTGCATTCTAGTTTGTTTGAAAATCTGTTATTTCTTAGGGGTGATTCATCTGTTTCTGTTTTCATTAAATATTTTTAGGTTAAGAGAATTTGTTGAAATTCTTTTATTTATAGAGATGGGTATTTGTTTAGGGGGTTAGGAGGCTGGAATTTTTGTTAATTTCTTTTCGTAAATTTAGCACATCTGTGGTTGAATCTCCGACGGTTAAAAGAACTCACACACGCACGTGTGTGCGAGCGTGAAGAATTCAAGATCTACGCAGTATGGAAGAGAGCTTTGAATGTGTTTGTTGCTCTTTTATATTTTCTTAACGCCTATGAGTTTCTACTTTGCTTTTAGCGGAAGCATTATTGATTGGTTGGATTTCGCATGACGTCAACTGATTAAATAAGCTATGTCTGGGTTTTAGAAAAGAAGGTAAGGATATAAGTGGAGAGAGAGAGAGAGAGAGACAGAGACAGAGACAGAGAGTTTCATTGTCATTCGCTATTCGTAAAGAGGAAAGGGTTAGGGTTAGGTTTCAATACGTTTTATTACTAATCACCACATAACTTACCTTAAAATTATATTCTCATCATATATATATATATATATATATATATATATATATATGCGTATGTGTGTGCGTATATATATACATTACGAAACTGGTTTGAGCCGACATTTATTATTTATATTTAATATATATAGTTAAATAGTTCATTATAATTTCCACTGGCCTTTATTGTTTGAAAGATACCTATTTTCCGACAGGAACCGAATCTGCATACTCCCAAACTGGAGAGGTTTTGTCTTAAGATCAGACGTGTCTTTACCAATTGACCCACAAATGATTTCATGGTAAACAAAGTTCAATTTAATCTTTATAGTCATTCTCTAGATTTTATCCAACGATTAACATCTGCTCAGATTGTATTGAAATGTAAAATCTGACCCGAAGACAACATTAAGAAATTACACGGGAATGTACAAAACTGGCATTAGCCGACATATATGAATTTTTATTTGTTTAATATTATTAAAAATAAAATTCACACACACACACACACACACACACACACACACACACACACACACACACACACACACACACACACACACACACACACACACACACACACACACACACATATATATATACGCTCTCACACACTGATTGAGCACCCTGGAAGAATGGTAGACTTTGAAAAACAGTAGCTACTCTGGCATGTACGCATTGCTCATTCAGTAATGGATTAGAGCACTCTGGCTATTGGGCGGGTATAATGAAAATATACACCCTAAAATGTCTGCCTTCTTCTACCGAACGCCCATAGCCCAGAGGTAGAATCGTAGACTGACGCCAATTCGGTCGGGTTTCAATCCTGGGTTTAAAAACAATCGGTGTCTAACCATACTGATGAGCTGTGATACAGCGAAACAGATCTGTCTGCGGATGACTATATATATATATATATATATATATATATATATATATATATAAAGCATCAGAATCGCCCATACTGACAAATACGGGGGTCAGTAAAGTTATCTAACAGATAGCTGAATTCCAATCTTAAATTATCATTGTATAATATTAATTTCATCAATATGATTCATCATCAAATGAAGTGAAAAGGCAAAGAATGAGTTTAAGCTAATAAATTAATATTTTGTTTATTTATTATATAAAACAAATGCTTATTTAATCCCTACAGGCATCGATATGCACAGGGATGTACAAGAATAGTCATCGACCGAAATCACTTCACAAATTTTAGCCAAAATAATCAAAAGTTAGAATATTTTTTATCTTGTTGGTCGGGCTGAGAATTTTTCAGCGTCAGTTTTATACCTGAAAACAAAGAAAATTTAGTCTGCATGCAGATACTCATACATACAATATAGTCCGTCCTCATACAGATATAAATGTACATTGTACAAACATGAACTTCATATTAACCTATCGTAAATGTTGCGAAAACACACATACAGACACGCAGGCATTTACCTCTTTATTCACATATATCAAAGACAAATGAATAACTACATAAATAAAAGATTGAAAAGAGGAAAAAATTATCATAAATTAAGATTCTGAGAAAAAATATAAAAATATAATTTTGAATATAACTTATATGAATGTTACGGAAGCTTTCAATAGACAATAGTTGGATTTCGTTCTGGCGTTATGTTCAGTTTCGTGAGAACGTTAAAAAAAAAATGAAGGGTAAATTTATGTCAAAAGAATTCATGATGAAAATGGCCTTTCTTGGAGTCGATCCATCCAAAAGAAAATAACTAGATAACTTGGATCAGGGAATGATGGGTCGGGGAGGTGTAACGGATGTATGAGGTTGTTTTTCTATTTTGTGTTTTAGATCTGATGAAAGGCTTGATTTAAAAATCAATCGTTCGGAAGGAGAAAAGAGCATGCCGGGAAGATGTTAAAAATCATCGGAGATGAGTCAAAATAAAACAAGAGGAGAAGGAAAGAGGAAGTTTTTAAGTTAAAATGAAAATGGAAAGAAAATTAAAATGAAAAGAAAAAGATTTATTTAAAAAGAAAAAAAAATGAAGGAGGAAGGATGTTAAAAATTGAATGAGAAGGGATGATAAAACCATCAGAGAAAGTGAAAACGATAGATAGGGTAGGGTAGAGAGATATTGGAGTTAATTTTTTTTAAAGTTAAAGTAAAATAGAAAAATTTAAAGAAATATAGAAGAATGAAATAAATTTTTTAAAAGAAGTTTTGGGAGTAGGAAATGAAGAAGAGAATGCAAGCAATTTATATTCCAAGAGAAACAGAGAATCACAAACAACAAATATTTCCAAAAACATGAAAAAAACAAAAAACAAAACAAAAAAAAAACAAACATTCAAAATAATAATCCTGTCTGATTGATGCAAGTATTACCAGAATTATTGCTTTTGTTAAAAATATTCGCCGAGAATTTTTTAAGCATTACTGAATTTAATTTATTTATATTATTTGCCTATTTATTTTAATTTATGTTATTTTATTTTATTTTATTTTATTCATTTGTCTTTTTATACATTTTTCTATCGTTAACTGATTTTTTAAAATTTTTATTTTATTTTGTAGATTAAAACTAAAAGTGCGTTTGGTTGAATCTTTGCCATTGTTTATGTTTGCGCTAGTATCAGCGACTGTGGATACATATGTTTGTTTTATGCATTCATGTATATGTGTGTCTGGTTGCATATTGTTACGTACATCTACGTGTGTGTGCGTATGTTCGAATATGTGCTTGACTGAGTATCTACTTCAGTTTGTATGCGTGTTTCATAATTCTTGTGAATATCTAATGTTTAATGGGGTAACTGATGCATACCCTTGTATACACTTTGTAAAGCCTTTAAGACGTGTGTGCGTTGTAATGTTTTTGTGTATGTGTGCGGGTGGATATTCTCTTTATCCTTACATAACAAATATCACAAACACCTCGGTATTAGTCTATGGGTAGAAGACTTGTCTAGCTAGATCCATGACAACGGAATTGTGAGTACGATCCTCACTGAGTGTCTTCGGCGTTGTGCCACGTCATGTCTACGCTTAGAAAAACATTTTTAGGGCACCCCGACGTGTTGTAATAGTTAGCAATCATTTAGAACTGAGAAGCAAGTTCGATTTTCACTGGGCGCCCCATGCTTTCGGCCTTGTGCCACATCTAGCCTAAACTTAAAAAATCGCCACACCAAATAAAAGTGTTGCATGATCTAGTTATTCCAGTAAGAAATTTTAAACTTATAAAATAAACACATCAGTTCAAATAAACACTTCACTAAGATGTTTATATATATATATATATATATATATATATATATATAAGAAAAATTAAGGCAGACACGTTATTTCATGGTAAATCGGAAGTATCTGCCTTAATTTTTTCTTATATTTGATCTATATATATTTATTTACATATATATTTAGAGCTTTCTTAGAGAGTTATCCTACCACTGTATGTACAGGATACTCCTTTGGATTCTTCTATATCTACACCGCATGCTGATATATATATATATATATATATATATATATATATATATATATATATTCTAAAATAAATCATTTTCACGGTTTGTTTTTTAAAATATTACCTGAAGAAGAACAATAATGTTCTGAAATATGAAATATTTTGTGTAGAGCTATAATGCTTTTATAAATCATTGTAAGAACAAAATTACAATATTACCTCTGTATTTGCACTTTTTATCAAAATAAATGCAACAATTAGTTTTTTTTTAAATCTATCTGTTCTTTCACTTCCTTATAATAAGGATTTCTAATAATTTTTAATAAGGCTTCGAAAAATGTTTAGACATTTGTAACGTCTATTATACTATCTTTTATTACATCAAAATAACGGAGGGCACCTTTTTGATTTCTCAAATGCCAGTTAATTAAAAAAGAACATAACTCTTTAAGAAGGAACTATTTTGAAAACATATTAATAACATTACTACCAACCATAAACACACGATTAAAACATTACATTTCTTCGAAATTTTTTCACAAATACATAATTCATGAATCCAAAATACCAATAGATATTATAAAATAAATTAAAGATATTTCCTTGTATTTTTAACAATGTAATATTGTTTTTCCCTATATGAAGCAGATTCAATAATTAATTTAATTATGTTTTCCCCTATTTCTTCTATTATTATCTATATTTTTCTTACTTATTTTATTATATATTTTATTGTATTTAATTATTATAATTGCTCTTCTTCTTCTTCTTCTTCTTATTATTATTATTATGTCATTTTTCATCATATTTCGATTTCTGCATTGGTCTCACTACCAACCAAGTCTGCGGGGAGACCTAAGGCAGGTCGTGGCTTGTTGTTATGGCCCCATTTCATGTTTTTCTATCTTCCCTATCATCCCCAGCATTACATAGATAAAGTTATTATTATTATGTCATTTTTCATCATATTTCGATTTCTGCTTTGGTCTCACTACCAACCAAGTCTGCGAGGAGACCTAAGGCAGGTCGTGGCTTGTTGTTATGGCCCCATTTCATGTTTTTCTATCTTCCCTATCATCCCTAGCATTACATAGACAAAGTTATTATTATTATGTCATTTTTCATCATATTTCGATTTCTGCTTTGGTCTCACTACCAACCAAGTCTGCGGGGAGACCTAAGGCAGGTAGTGGCGTGTTGTTATGACTCCATTTCATGTTTTTCTATCCTCCCTATCATCCCCAGGATTACATAGATAACGTTTTCTTTAGTGTGTGGGCTGTACTTAATAATACAATTTTTTGTATATCTCTTAAGCTGGGGTTTCCAGGGATTCTTTCAATGTGTTGTTTTGTTCCATTTTTTATCATTCCAAGTGCACCTACTATCACTGGCACAACTCTTGTTTTCAATTTCCACATTTTTTCTATTTCAATTTCCAGGTCTTTATATTTTGACAGTTTTTCAAATTCCTTGATTGCTATGTTACAATCCGCTGGACAAGCCATATCAATTAATAGACAAGTTTTCTCCTTCTGGTTTTTAACAATAATGTCTGGCCTGTTTGCTTCAATTTTTCTGTCTGTGTAGATGGTGTAATCCCATAGAATGGTTACATCTTCTATTTCTGTAACCGGTGCTGGATGATGTTCATACCAGTGTTTGTTTACAGCTTTTCCATAATGTTTGCACATTGCCCAATGTAAATATTGCCCAAATCTATCGTGGCGATTTTTATATTCGTTTGGGGCAAGCACAGAACAGCCTGAGATTAGGTGGTCTATTGTTTCTTGGTGTTTATCACAAAACCTGCATTTTGGATCCATATTATTATGCATAATATTTGCCTGAAAGTTTCTCGTGAAAAGACTTTGGTCTTGTGCTGCAAGTATAAATCCTTCAGTTTCAGACATTAATCCAGATGCACGTAACCATCGATGAGTATTAACTTTGTCAAAATTGGATTTATTGGCACGTACTGGATATTGGCCATGCAGAGGTTTGTCTTGCCAGCGCTGTTTCATCTTTTCAAGAGCTTTATCTTTGGCTTTCATTTTCATATTTTTTGCCGCAATAGTTGGTTCTTGGCTACTGTTTTGCTTTTCTACAGAATCTACTAACTGTAATTCTTGTTTGTATTTACTGCCTTCTTTTATTATTGAATATTTTTTCTTTCTTTCTTCATGTTGCCTTACTAATTGTATCATCCAATCCTTTGTTGTTTCTATGTATGTTAGTAAGCCAATAGTTGTTGTCTTGTATGACAATTCCAGCTGAATAAGACCCCTTCCACCTTCTTTACGGGGTATGTATAGACGGTCTACATCAGCCTTTGAGTGATGCATCCTATGCTTAGAAAGAAGCTTTCTTGTTTTAGCATCCATTCGCCTGATGTCGTTTAGAGTCCTTATTATTATATTATTATTATTATGTCATTTTTCATCATATTACGATTTCTGCTTTGGTCTCACTACCAACCAAGTCTGCGGGAAGACCTAAGGCAGGTAGTGGCGTGTTGTTATGGCTCCATTTCATGTTTTTCTATCTTCCCTATCATCTCCAGCATTACATAGATAAAGTTTTCCTTAGTGTGTGGGCTGTACTTAATAAGACAATTTTTTGTATATCTCTTAAGCTGGGGTTTCCAGGGATTCTTTCAATGTGTTGTTTTGTTCCATTTTTTATCATTCCAAGTGCACCTACTATCACTGGCACAACACTTGTTTTCAATTTCCACATATTTTCTATTTCAATTTCCAGGTCTTTATATTTTGACAGTTTTTCAAATTCCTTGATTGCTATGTTACAATCCGCTGGACAAGTCATATCAATTAATAGACAAGTTTTCTCCTTCTGGTTTTTATATTATTATTATTATTATTATTATTATTATTATTATTATTATTATTATTATTATTATGTCATTTTTCATCATATTTTGATTTCTGCTATGGTTGCACTGCCAACCAAGTCTGCGGGAAGACCTAAGGCAGGTCGTGGCGTGTTGTTATGGCTCCATTTCATGTTTTTTCTATCTTCCTCATCATCCCTAGCGTTACATAGACAAATTTCTCCTTAGTGTGTGGGCTGTACTTAATAAGACAATTTTTTGTATATCTCTTAAGCTGGGGTTCCAGGGATTCTTTCAATGTGTTGTTTTGTTCTATTTTTATCATTCCAAGTGCACCTACTATCACTGGCACAACTCTTGTTTTCAATTTCCACATTTTTTCCATTTCAATTTCCAGGTCTATATATTTTGACAGTTTTCGAATTCCTTGATTGCTATGTTAAAATCCGCTGGACAAGCCATATCAATTAATTAGCAAGTTTTTTCTTCCTGGTTTTTAACAATAATGTCTGGCCTATTTGCTTCAATTTTCCTGTCTGTGTAGATGGTGTAATCCCATAGAATGGTGACATCTTCTATTTCTGTAACCGGTGCTGGGTGATGTTCATATCAGTGTTTGTTTACAGATTTTCCTTAGTATTTGCACATTGTCCAATGTAAATATTGCCCCACTCTATCATGGCGAGTTTATATTCATTTGGGGCAAGTAAAGAACAGCCTGAGATTAGATGGTCTATTGTTTCTTGGTGTTTATCACAAAACCTGCATTTTGGATCCATATTATTATGCATAATATTTGCCTGAAAGTTTCTAGTGAAAAGACTTTGGTCTTGTGCTGCAAGAATAAAGCCTTCAGTTTCAGACTTTAATCCAGATGCACGTAACCATCGATGAGTATTAACTTTGTCAACATTGGATTTATTGGCACGTACTGGATATTGGCCATGCAGAGGTTTGTCTTGCCAGCGCTGTTTCATCTGTTCAAGAGCTTTATCTTTGGCTTTCATTTTCATATTTTTTGCCGCAATAGTTGGTTCTTGGCTTCTGTTTTGCTTTTCTACAGAATCTACTAACTGTAAATCTTGTTTGTATTTACTGCCTTCTTTTATTATTGATTATTTTTTCTTTCTTTCTTCATGTTGCCTTACTAATTGTATCATCCAATCCTTTGTTGTTTCTATGTATGTTAGTAAGCCAATAGTTGTTATCTTGTATTCTAGCTGAATAAGACCTCTTTCACCTTCTTTACGGGGTATGTATAGACGGTCTACATCAGCCTTTGGATGATGCATCTTATGCTTAGAAAGAATCCTTCTTGTTTTAGAATACATTCGCCTGATGTCGTTTAGAGTCCAGTTTAAGATGTTGAAGCTATATTGGACAACTGGGATTGCAAGGCTATTAATGGCCACAATTCTGTTCTGAGAATTCAATTCTGTTTTTAATATCATTCGTAGACTTCTATAGTACTCTTTACGCACTATTTCTTTCATTTTTTTATGGTGAATGTTTTCACTCTCATTTACACCAAGTTATTTATAAGCTTCTTCTGGTTTCAATTCTTTTATTGTTACAGCAGGGTCTAAGCTAATTGAGGATGTTTCTTGTATTGATCCACGTAAAACTGTAGCTTTAGCACATTTATTCAAATTGAATTTCATTCCAATGTCTTCGCTGAAGCATTTTACAGTTTGCAGAAGACCTTCCAGCTCATTATCATTCTTAGCATACAACTTTAAGTCATCCATGTAAAATAGATGGCTTATTTTCTTTTGGCCTATTTTATAACCACATTCTGTCTTATTAAGTTGACTGGTTAGTGCTATTAATGATATGCAGAATAGTAAGGGAGATAAAGAATCACCTTGAAATATACCTCTTTTGATGTTTATTTCACCAGACTTATAGGTTCCATTTAGATTATTAGATTTATTATTATTATTATTATTATTATTATTATTATTATTATTATGTTCTATTATTATTATTATTATGTCATTTTTCATCATATTTCGATTTCTGCTTTGGTCTCACTACCAACCAAGTCTGCGGGTAGACCTAAGGCAGGTAGTGGCGTGTTGTTATGACTTCATTTCATGTTTTTCTATCCTCCCTATCATCCCCAGCATTACATAGATAACGTTTTCCTTAGTGTGTGGGCTGTACTTAATAAGACAATTTTTTGTATATCTCTTAAGCTGGGGTTTCCAGGGATTCTTTCAATGTGTTGTTTTGTTCCATTTTTTATCATTCCAAGTGCACCTACTATCACTGGCACAACTCTTGTTTTCAATTTCCACATTTTTTCTATTTCAATTTCCAGGTCTTTATATTTTGACAGTTTTTCAAATTCCTTGATTGCTATGTTACAATCCGCTGGACAAGCCATATCAATTAATAGACAAGTTTTCTCCTTCTGGTTTTTAACAATAATGTCTGGCCTGTTTGCTTCAATTTTTCTGTCTGTGTAGATGGTGTAATCCCATAGAATGGTTACATCTTCTATTTCTGTAACCGGTGCTGGATGATGTTCATACCAGTGTTTGTTTACAGCTTTTCCATAATGTTTGCACATTGCCCAATGTAAATATTGCCCAACTCTATCGTGGCGATTTTTATATTCGTTTGGGGCAAGCACAGAACAGCCTGAGATTAGGTGGTCTATTGTTTCTTGGTGTTTATCACAAAACCTGCATTTTGGATCCATATTATTATGCATAATATTTGCCTGAAAGTTTCTCGTGAAAAGACTTTGGTCTTGTGCTGCAAGTATAAATCCTTCAGTTTCAGACATTAATCCAGATGCACGTAACCATCGATGAGTATTAACTTTGTCAACATTGGATTTATTGTCACGTACTGGATATTGGCCGTGCAGAGGTTTGTCTTGCCAGCGCTGTTTCATCTTTTCAAGAGCTTTATCTTTGGCTTTCATTTTCATATTTTTTGCCGCAATAGTTGGTTCTTGGCTACTGTTTTGCTTTTCTACAGAATCTACTAACTGTAATTCTTGTTTGTATTTACTGCCTTCTTTTATTATTGAATATTATTATTATTATTATTATTATTATTATTATTATTATTATTATTATTAGTTTTACTATTATTTTATGTTTTTATTTTGTTCTATTATTTACTATTATTTATTATGTTATATCATTTATACTAATTAATTGTAATATTGCAATGATTTAGTATGACAATTTATATGTATGTTTCTTATTTATATATTTTTACTTAATTATGTTATTGTAATAATTTTAATACATAGATATTAAGTATTTTATTATTTCATTGAAAGATTCTAACCGTTAACATTATTTTTCAAAAAAAATTTAGGAAAGAATTACTTTTTATATATGAAGAAAAAAAGAAAGTTCGCTTAATACTTTTATAAATTATTTTCACTAGAATTTTAACCGAAATATATTTCGTTTACGATTGATATGCACTCATTCATACATGATTCTTTCATACACATACATTTATACATGATTCTCTCACATTATTTAGAACAGAAAATTGTTCCATCACTTAACACCTCATTTCACATAATAACATTACTGACTCATAAATGCACACATTCACATATGATTTCTCTCAACACACACATTCATAAGTGATTCTCTCATTTTTATTTAAATATAAAATTCGTCCCATCACCTGACATGTGTGGACAATACTTGTTAGGTATTTTGAACGGAAATATTTTCATCACTCTCATTCAGACATACTAACGTTAACGATATATACACACACTTAGTTCGTCTATTGTTTAGATGTAATTAACAGACTTTGTTTTCGCTTACATATACTTACATTCATAATAAGCATTTTATGTTTTTATTACACGTAGGCACACACACTTAAACAGACACGAGTTTTTTCATCATCAATTGCTTTCTGACCAATGAAACAACACATCGATCAACATATTGTTTCTTGGATTTAATTCGTCTTTAATGAATCCCTGAAGAAGCTTGTTAAAGTGAAGCATGTTTAAAGACGCTTTTTTCCTACTTGTTCTTTCTTTACTTATTCTATTCATATATATATATATATATATATATATATATGTCACTCACGCGCACAATAAAAAGAGCCTTCAGTTATTGGAGGCCATCTACATTAAATAAAAAAAAACACACACTTAATAAAATCACATTTTAATGTAGCCACAACACATTACAATGCATTTAGACGCATGGTTCCGTTAACATTTCGCTCACTCAAGCACTGTGACGTCATAGAATCGCATTACAAATTTACGAACTGCGTCTGCTATTCGGTGACTGTTATCGTTGCGTAACAATGTTTTATGTTAACACAAGATAATATCATTTTTGATTGTGGATGTCTTTATATTAACGTCCCTGTAACCTCTCTGACAATGTCTCATGCGAGCCGAAAGCTTAGAACCAGCATAATAAATAAAATATCCAAACGTTGGACAATTTTGTCTTTATTTTTACCTAAAATTAAAGCCAAAATACGATGTTTAGAACGGCTCATGATTAAACATAATAGACATTCATTATGTTTAACAGTATATGTGTGTGTGTGTGTGTGCGCGCGCGCGCGCATATATATATATATATATATATATATATATATATATATAAGAAAATCATCGATTTTCGGAGAAAATTATTGGAAAAATAATTAGCGCGCCGGACTAAATAAACACCGGTCAAGTGTGTGTGTGTGTATGTGTGTGTGTGTATGCATGTGTGTGTGTGTGTGTGTGTGTGTGTGTGTGTGTGTGTGTGTGTGTGTCTGTCTGTCTGTCTGTCTGTCTGTCTGTCTGTCTGTCTGTCTGTCTGTCTGTGTGTGTAGGGGGTAATGAAGATAATTGTGTCCGGCATTTGTATTTGGTCCCAATATTCAACGACAGAAGAAAATAAAATATCACATGTTCTGTCCATGGTGATGTTTTGTACCAAATACATATGCGGTCTGAAATAGTCATAGGGTTGAGATTTTGCAATTTATAAAATAAATGTGGTACAAATAAACATTATTCTGAGAATTTTTATGCGGATGCAATAAACGTGGAACAATATTATTTTTATTATTGTTGAAATATTTCATGTACTGTGGCAATGATTATGGTGCAATGGATATTGGCTTGGAACGCAGTAATCAGAAAATCGTGTTCTAATTCCAGTTAAATTCGTTGCATTAGAAAATACACTTTGGAAAGATATTAATTCGCCTCTTCTCCCTCCCAGTTAATGGGTTAAATATCAAAACAGATTATATTATATAGTCTTGTTTGGTAACTAGTCTATCACAGAAAGAAATAGCAAACCTACTACGGGAAATTCTTCTGCCCAGTCAGTAATGGATCTAAAGAGACATGATCGCCCAAGCATGTATGACGTATGTCACTTAACTGACTGACTGTACCAAAGAACGTGCTACGATAAAAAGTTAAAGGAAATAATTTTTATTGGCTTTTCTAATTGGCACACAAAAGTATTTTAACTAAAGCTTGATGTTGGAAGAAGAATTGCTGAGATATTAATAATTAATATTAAACATTAGAGTGTAATGGTCCATGGTTAAATGTAATTGGCAGAAATTCCCAATAAACAGAACTGACAAAGTTTCTAATAAACAACAAGGCAAGAAAAAAAGAATAAGGCAAAAATTAATACGAACGAAACAGTATATATATATATATATATATATATATATATATATATATATATATATATATATATATATATACTACCGGCTATAATTATTAGGCCACCCCAGTGTTATAAAAAAATGATGTTTTCAGACTATATTGGGATTTAGTAACTTATAAAATGAGCGTATGATCAAGTAATAACCAAACACCTAGTTTCAAGAACACCCAAGGTGATTATGGACATGGAGAAGCCCAGGAAATTACGTGAAAAACCAACAGGAATTCAATTGTATATTGAAAAACCTATTCAAGTGCTAACTGTGGAAGCGACCACTTTATGGTTATATGTAAGCTAAGGATGAAACTTCGGAGATTGAAGAAGCCTGGTGCAGCCCCCAGACTTCAATAAAACAGACTCGTGAACGACCTCAACTTGCAGGAAAAATCCACGGACATTGTAAAAAAAATGCTAGGTGTTAATTAGAAACGTAAACTCGACATGGAACGCACTAAAGGAAGCGTTAGTGACATTGGCAAACGACTTCGTCTCAAAGGAAAACAACGTAGAATAAAATAAGTAGATCACAGACGATATTCTCGACACGATGCAAAAGTGACACAAAAGAATGCCAAGACATGGTAAGGAATAACGGAAACTAAACAAAGAAATAAAGAGCAAAGGCAGACAGGCTAAAGAATAATGGCTCAACGACAAATGTGCAGAAATAGAGAGATTAAGCAAAACTAATAAAGGAGACATGCATAAAAAATAGGAGAACTAACAAAACGAAAGGTATTCTTCTCAACAGGATGTATAAAATCCAAGGACTAAACGCTGATATAAGAGAAAGCGAAAATACTTCAGCGAAAGGAGAGAGCAACAAACCATACGAAAATACCGATGGACTGGAAATATTCAAATACAAATTGAAAGCTACACTAGCCAAACTGAATGGAAACGAGACAGCATTGCAATAGAGATGCTGGGTGCCTCAAAAGTTTTCAGCGTAGACAAAATTACAGAAACAATAAATTAAATCTGCAACATCTTTTGAAGGTTGGATTCAAGCGTCACTTTTATATTTACACACGCTTTAACCCTGATATTGACCACTTTATAAGAAATTCAGAAGTCAATTGCTGAAACCTCCTGACAAGTGGACCGAACTATTACAAGAATGTTCGACGACAAATTTCGAGGTAGAGACAACGTGCTTAATATAGCATCAATCAGCTGAGTGACAAATTTTACATTTGTCTTAATCATATATATATATATATATATATATATATATATATATATATATATATATGTATACGTGTACTTAGGTTTTGTGTTAATGTAATATTTTATTAACAGTCTTCAGCTAGAAAAAATGTAAATTTGAAAATTTATCGTATTAATTAAGGGATTTTAAATACATGTTCTCTTCATAATACAACACATATCTTATATATATAAACATTATATATATATATATATATATATATATATATATATATGCTTATATACATATATATATATAATATAATTAATAATATAATTAATACATATAATATATATATATATCCATACTTACATAATATATATTAATATATATGTATATATATATGTGTATGTATGTATGTATGTATATAGTTATACATATAAATAAAACAACACAGAATTCAAATTACCAAAACATTTTTGCCCATATCTCATTTACAAAATAAAATACAATAATATAAGATTAAGATAAAATAAAAGCTATAATGTTAAATTTATAAACGTATTCTGATTTCTTCCTTATTTTATCATATGTTTGTAAAAAGAGATTTGGCACCTAAACTAGCTTTGAGTTCATCTGTCATTTCAGCTGCCATATTTATCTCCCTTATTTTATTTTATTTTATTTTACTTTTCCTTTTTACCAAGTTCTACGGTCTACACAAAACGCTCAAAGTAGTCATTCCAATGCCATCCATCATATTTGGAATTGGAAGTGTTCCCCATAGACTGGCGGAAGCTATAATAAACACTTTAGCACTCCTGAATAAAATAAATAGCTATTAAGATATTAAAAAATTCAGACATCCTGGTCTCTTTGTCTCTTTCTTCATATTATGCACGCACGCACACACACACACACACACACACACACACACACACACACACACATATATATATATATATATATATACACGTATGGATGTAAATACGTATACATATATGTATATACGCAGGTACATACCGATTTTTCTAAATTTAATTCACAAGCATTTCAACTCTTCTCCAAACCTGAGAAAGATTTTCAATAAAAACAATGTTTAGGTTGGTTATAGTTGTGTCAAGAAATTTGATAAACGTATTTCACTACAGAACAATAAGATATTAAATAAAACATATCCAACCTGCAGATTAATAGTACCCCTCCTCTATCAATAACAGTAACCCAAACAATTAGTATTGTAATTGACGAAACACGACCTACCCACTTAACGGTCAATGTATCACCGAATGTATAATTTACAAAGCTAGTATACTTTCTAACAGCGATAGTAATTCTATTTTGGATCAACTGACAAGAAATGGAAATTCCGATTCAATAATCATAAATTGACTTTAATAATAATGAATACAAGAATAGTATTGCTCTCTCAAAATATTTTTGTATTTGAAAACAGCAAAAACCCACTATTGCCTGGGAAATCACGAAAACCAAATCCTATTAGAGAACAAGAAATAGATGTAACTTATGCCTTTTAGAAAAACTTATCATCCTAAAACACCTAAATAATCCTAATTTATTAAACAAAATAAGTGAATTAATCACCACATGCATACATAGAAATAAATACCGGCTTAAATACTTAAACCTTTATTAAACTATATAGCTTCTAATTTATTTATTCATTTATTCCTTAGAGATTTTCATCAACTTTTCTTTTTATTTATTTAATTGTTTATTTATTTATTCATCAATTTATTTCTTTGCTATTTTTATTATCTTTCATGTTTTGCACTGTATGTGTGTATTTTTGTTTTTTATTATAATTTGTATGTGTCTACATTTGCATACATACTTGTGTATATGAATTTGTGTCTGGCATACATACATTACCACAGGCACTAATTTCAGACAAAATAAAATCTCTCTTATATCCGGGTCTCTTATATCTGGTTTATACATGATGATCTTTCCTTTAACCTACGATAGATAAATACAATTCCCCATTTTCTTTTTTTTCTTTTTTTTTTTTTAACTTCCATGATTTCATTTTTCTGTTTCATTACAAGGTTTCGGTATAAATCTAATTAAATTATACATTTAATAAATGAAAAGATGTCACCCAAGATTTATAATTTATAACAACCAAATCGAAAAATGATCAGTTCATAATATGCCTCTGATGAGTCCATAATGCATGAAACACTAAGTCGTGCTTTAAACGCAAGATAATATGTATATTTGTGTGTGTGTTTGTGTGTAGGTCAGTATGGTTTGTATAATGTATACATTGCCAAACGAAAAGGAGAAAACAAACCACTTTTAGCAATTGTATTATAGCAAAAACCTGACTGATATACACTACCGACCATAATTATTAGGCAACCCAGTTTTTTTTTTTTTTTTAAAGAAATGAGGTATTTCATACTATTATTAGTATTTATTTCCAAATGAAAATAGAATGATTCTTTTGTTATTATTACTTTGCATAATTTTACAAGGCAAATAGCGACAATTTATCCATCGCACCCTGTAGACTTGCTATATATATATATATATATATATACTACCAGCCATAATTATTAGGCCACCCCAGTTTTTTTTTAAAGAAATGATGCATTTCATACTATTGTTAGTATTTATTTCCAAATGAAAATAGAATGATTCTTTTGTTCTTATTACTTCGCATAAGCAAACATGAACTCGTCCGAATCACCCTTAATTTTTCTTAATTCTTTCATTGATAGTATAGGTATTAATTAAATATTTATAAATTCATTTGATGTTATTGTGCAATATTGACAAAAGAACCGTTCTATTTTCATTTACAATTATTCACTTGGCAACAAATACTAAAAAATAGTATGAAATAAATCATTTTTTTAAACACTGGGGTGGCCTAATAATTATGGCCGGTAGTGTAAGTAATCTGAAATAGAAATAATTTACTTTTTCTCCATTAAAATATCACTGCGTTAGTTTATTGACAAGAAGAAAATAAACTTCCTATTACAAAAAGTTAAAAGACTATTAACATTTGACTTGAGTCAATAAATGACTATTAGTGTAGATGTATCAGTAAACTGTTTATGTAACGTATTAGATCACGCGTAAGATTTATTAAACAAATACATAAAAACTTTGATTCACATTAATAATTACATAGATAGAAGCAGAGCAAGTCACATCTTTTATTCAATCTAATGATTACATATATATATATATGGACACAGCGAGTCAGAAATAAAATTAACCTTAATGATACTCATATACAGGGACATAGCAAAAAATTTCATTCATTCACAACAATACTAATGCTGAATTCTAGTTATGTATTCGTGCTAACCTGTCACTCTTTCTCATTCCTATGTAACCCCCTGCAAAACAGTGGCAGTAAAATGCTTTGCTTGGTGCGATATATATATATATATATATATATATATATATATATATATATATATAATAGATAGATAAATAGATAGTTCGACAGCTACAATCTCCCAGAATTTAAATGTAAAGTCAATAGTCATCTCCTATCTCACTAACCTGCATCCTCTTTCTCATGCTCCTTTCTCAGTCCACTTCACTCTCATCAGTATTGTCATCCTTCTCTTACCCACTCCCTGACACCTCCTATAACCTATCACTCCTTCTCATAACTTTCCTTCTATGTAACCCCCTGCATAACAGTGACAGTAAAATGCCTTGCTTGGGGCAATATGAATAAAAAAAAAATCTATACTATAATAATGTGGTTATATAGTGGGGGATCGATTCTACAGCACAATCAATGTTTAAACTGATCCCTCACTTTATGACCACATTCATCCTTCTCTCATGCTCCTTTCTCCGTCCACTTCACTCTCATCAGTATTGTCATCCTTCTCTTACCCACTTCCTGACACCCCCTATAACCTGTTACTCCTCATAACTTTCCTCCGATGTAATCCCCTTCAAAGCAGCGGTAGTAAAATGCCTTGCTTGGGGCGATACGATTATAAATACATACATACATATATATATATATATATATATATATATATATATAAAACCGACAAACTCTCGTGAATTAGCCTCAATGATACTACACTCATCGCTGGCAAAACATGGTGGGTCAAAGTGGAGCCTGCTTCAGGGAGATTGTCTTTACTCTCTTTGGAACGCATTCTTGTTCTGAAGAGTTTTCTAATGAAATATCTACGCACGATAATGTCGCTAGGTGGCGCCCAGATTCATAGCAAATTCCTCGTAGATGAGGCCACTACTCAACGAATTTGGCACCAATAACTATCATACGCCATTTTTTATTAACTCTGTTTTCCATTTCATCGTTCTCTCTATCCAGAGATGGATAAAGTAGATAGCTTGCTGGCTAAAGACCACAAAACACTTACGTCGGTGTTCCCTAACGAATTATGTGTACAGAATGTTCAATTATTTGCTTATCGGCTAACATTGAAGGAGCCGACATTTTGATACTTTCTACACATGCTCTTACAGACACATGATTACAGATTCACACATAGATCCAAAGTTGGTCTAATATATATATATATATATATATATATATATGTGTGTGTGTGTGTGTGTGTGTGTGTGTGTGTGTGTGTTTTTATCTTCATATGATCGTTTTTTATCCCTCTTGCCTTCAATATACTCTCTGAGTATATATATATATATATAAGCATCATTTTTCTTTCTATTTTCTTTAAAATTCTTATGTTGTTTACACGACAGTTTGGTAATTGTAGAGTTAAATCACCAAACAATCTTTATGTACTGGCACTCTATGAAAGAAGACAATGTTGCATGCCAAGAAGTCCCATCAAAATAATGAAGTACACCACTTGTTTTGTTTTTTATCTCTTGGAATTTTTCAATATGTAAATAATCATTTTTCAGTTGTTGTGTAAGAAAAATGTACAAAATGTATTATCTTCTCTTTGTTATTTTTTTTCTTCAGAAAATGCCGCACATTTTTGTTAGTTTTTGCATTTAAGATAACATAAGTAATTAAAATTCGGTAGTAAGGAAAAATTGAAGTAATAATCCGTATCACTACTCTAATTGTATGCTTAGATTAAGTCACTTTTTATATCAAATGCTAAATATTTCTAGTTCTAGCGTATAATTGTTAAGTAAGCTCTAAACATGTGATTTTCCTATTTATTTTGGAGAATCAACCGTATTCAAAACATTCACTAAAAATCAGCAAGAGTTTGTCAGTGGTTAATAATAAATAAAAACTCTTCAAACAGAATAATTAATACAATTTTTCCATACTAGCAGCAAAACAACTTCATACAAATGACAAATGAAATCAGTAATTGCACAAAACTGTAAGGTTGTGTAAAACAAGGATGTGTCTTCTCACCGGGCTTATTAATTTTTTACTACTCTAAGTATATATATATATAAATATTCTATATATAAATGTTCTATGTTTACTGTGTGTTAATAGTTACTCTTTGATAATGGCTTATGTGAGCCGAAAGCTTAGACCCGATAAAAAATCAACAATTACTGTGATTTTTTGTTGTCTTTCAACGACATCACCATCAAGTATATCAGACGGTATGAACGGATCCTACACAAAATTAATAGACAAAACTTGTCTATATTATTCAATGAAACCTGCATTAATATATATATATATATATAAATTTTCGGACCAAAGCAAAAGCAAAAAAGCCAGTAAGAATAGATCAAGAAAAATTATATGGTTCAACCCCCCCTACAATAATGAAGTTAAATCCAAAATAGGGAAAATGTTTTTTAGGTTAATAGATAAGCATTTCAATTCAAATAATAGACTTAAACAAATATTTAACAGGAATACTATTAAATTGAGCTATTCCTGTTTACCCAATATCGGTAAAATAATTAACAATACCAACAAAAGTAAATTAAAAGATAAGACTGTGGCCCCTAGTAAAAATAACGTTAATAAACATAAGTGTAATTGTAGAACTAAAAAGGACTGCCCAATTAGAGGTAATTGCAATCAGACAAGCGTAGTTTATAAGGTTAAAGTTTATGTTAACGAAAATGACAAAAGCCCCAAGACATACATAGGATCCACACATGATAGTTTTAAAAGTAGGTTTTATAACCATAAAACTTCTTTCAAAAACGAGAAATATAAGCATAGCACTGCATTATCTACCTATGTATGGGAAATAAAAGCCAAAATTAAAAAGGATCCCATTCTGAAATGGGAAATAATAAAAAAGTGCCCTAGCGATAATAAAAACAATAAATTTTGTAGGGTATGTGACGAGGAGAAGCTAGCAATAGCTAAATTTGAACCTACCAACAAACTCATTAACGCTAGAACAGAAATACTAAATAAGTGTAGAATGCACAAAATGAAGTTTCTTGCGTAGACTATCGGTGTTACTGTAAACCCCGCCCCCAATATTTTTTTTTTCCTTTCAACCCCTTCCCCCAAATGGGTTAGTCTTAATAGAGGTCTATTTATTTGATTAATCCTTGGTCTGCCTTTGCCCTGACGAGCCGTTGTGCGAAACCGCGGTAGGTCTTGGCGATCTTGCGATTTTTTTCGTATATATATATATATATATATATATTTTAATTCAGATACTTCAATCCAAAGGAAAAAAGCAGGAAGGTAAATTCCAAAAAACCCGATCCTAATTAATATTAAAAATTTATTTTAATATTAAAAAATGATACAGGAAGAGAGCTCCATGTAATAAAATATTACAGAGCAAATATATATATTAAAAAAGGATTAATTCAAAGATGTTGAATGGCCATTTCGATATGACGATCCCCACGGGGAGCGACACATCACCTCAGCAACAGAAAAAAACCTTTCAGAAACTGGAGAAAAATTAGTCTACTTTTCCTTTTTAAATAGATTGCAAAGAAATTAAAAAATAAATAATAATAAAATAAAATAAAATAAAATAAAATAAAATAAAATAAAAATAAAAATAAAGGGAAAGAAAAAGAAAAGGAAAAAGAAAAAGAAAAGGATAGAATAAAATCAAATAAATAAGAAAAGAAAAAAAATTGACATCGTCTGGGTTTGCAAAAAAAAAGGGGAGAATGTAACTAAAAATTAACAGACCCCGTGTTGAATCATTTAAAGCAACACGGAAAAAAGTTGGTAAGAGAGATAAAAGAAGGAAGGGAGGGAAAAAGAAAGAAACTAAAGAAAAAAATTTTTTTTTAAATATTACAGACGCTGGACAAATTCAAAAATCTAATTTCCCCAAAACGTTGAAGTATTAAAAAAAGCCTTTACTTAAAAAGGCATAAATTATTGATAAAAGGGAATAAAAAGATATAGGATTTGAAATAAAATTATTTTTTTTAAAAAAATTAGGTCATTTGAAATTAAACTAAATAAAGACAATACTAGGTAAAAAAAATTACAATTATTATATATACATATCAATAGAAGTACACACACACATATATATATATATATATATATATATATATATATATACACACACACACCATTTAACGAATAAGAATACATATATACATACACATACACACACATACATTCAATTTATTACACACTAATATACATATACATGCGCATACACACATATATATATGTGTGTGTACACACCTATATACAAAAAATTCATATAGACATAATATACATGTGTACACATACATGCACACATATACACACACACGCACACACATAGACATAATATACATGTGTACACATACATGCACACATATACACACACACACACACACACATATATATATATATATATATATATATATATATATATATATATATATATTCTTTATGCACTCACACATACATATTAATGAATATTATGAAAAGGAGCATTTACATAGCTAAAAAAATTTTTTTCCAAAATAACATATAGCCCACATACATAAATACATATATACAAATATGCACATCCACACACAAACATACACATAAAAAAAAAAAAAAAAAAAAAAAAAAAAAAATTAAAATTAAAATTAAAAAATTTTTTTTGCTCTGTAATATTTTATTACATGGAGCTCTCTTCCTGTATCATTTTTTAATATTAAAATAAATTTTTAATATTAATTAGGATCGGGTTTTTTGGAATTTACCTTCCTGCTTTTTTCCTTTGGATTGAAGTATCTGAATTAAAATATTTTGCTCCTACCTTTTGGTAGTTGAGCTCTCTTGGTTTATTCCCGGATTTTTTCTACCAATACAACACCACCTTTCCTATGGAGAAATTTACCCCGGAGTATTCTTTGAAGAATATTCCTTTTCCTAATCTGGATTCCTTTCTCTTTCATCTTACGGAAAAAATTGAAAGTTTTGTGAGGAGACTTCGATGGAAAGCCTACTTTTACCTGCGTTCAACGGATTCTTCTCCTGATTCTACAGAGTGCTTTGATTTGAAAACTCTAAGAACTCCACCGGTATGCAAATTTTTAAACTCGTTTGAAAAAGACCTTTTTAATTTGATCCCCAAAATCAAGTTCCGGGGTACTTCAAATGAATTCCAGGATTTATTAAAGTCGAACATTAATACCTTAAAGAATTCCAAAGACCTATGGATTAAATCGGACAAATCAAATAACATTTACAAGTGTAATACCACCAATTACCTAAATATCCTTAAAAATAGTATAACTAGTCATTACAAAATAGACAGAGGTAACCTAATTTTATCAGAAATTAACTCCGATATGGCTAAATTTGCAAATGAACTAAATATTAGTGATAGAATTGGAAAAATTTCTACCAAAGAAGCTTACATTTTATTTAAGGACCACAAGCCTAATTTCCAAAATAAATTACAAACTAGACTAATTAATCCTACTAAGAGTGAATTAGGCATAGTTTCTAGGGGGGTTCTGAAGAACTTAATAGAGGAGTTACAATCCATTTTACAACTGAATCTTTGGAAGAGTTCCTTAGATACCATAAAATGGTTTGATAATATCAATGACAAATCTAAATCCACTTTCCTTAAATTTGATATTGTGGATTTCTATTCCTCTATATCAAAAAAACTTCTTGTGGATTGTTTAGACTTTGCCAGGGGTTATGTTAATATTTCGGATTGTGACTATAGAATTATACTGGGAGCTAGAAAATCTATTCTCACCTTTGATAATTCTACTTGGACTAAAGGGCCTGAGGATGGTTTTGATGTCCCCATGGGAGCCTATGATTCTGCCCAGGTATCAGATCTAATAGGCATTTATATTTTAGATATTTTAGGTAGATTTTTAGACCCTAAACTAATAGGCCTATATCGGGATGATGGACTGATATGTATTCCCAATTCCAATGGGCCTTACACTAATAGAATACATAAGAAAATTATCAGAGCCCTAAATTTTCTTGGTTTTAAGGTTGAGGTTACTTCCAATCTCAAAATTGTAAACTATCTAGATATCACC
>JBBBDQ010001165.1:602500-640000 GCA_037127315.1 Ascarosepion bandense
TTCAGAAACATCTTAACTTTCAGCTATGTACTACCAGCTTTGGATGTGCGTTGTTGTACAGTGGATATTGAGTCGGAACGAAAAATCGAGGAACCGAGTTCGAATTCCAGTTGAATTCATTGCATTTACTTACCCTTGGAAAAGGTATTAATCCGTTTCTTTCCTCTAGTTATGGGTTAAATAATAAGATATATTTGGTTCTATAGTCTTAGCTGGCAACCAGTCTACCGCAGAAAGTAATGGCAACATACTGCGAGATAATCTTCTGCCCAGTCAGTCATGTCTCGAAAGAGACATGATCTCGTCAGCGTGTATCCGGTATGGCACTTAATTGACTGACAACCACATTATCGGATCAGTAGTTAAAAACCACTTCGAGTGAGAGAAACATGTAGGTTTAGCGAGGATCATACTTCTTCGAACTTCGTAGACTGGCGCTACGTAATCGCAAACAAAACATATCTGTGCCAAATAGCAGAAACCATTTCACTTGAGAACTTTCAACAACATCTAAAATGGATACCACATGTAAATAGAAGAGAAAATAATGACACAATTAAGATGTCAACTTTCCACACCACTTTAAACTAAAGGTTAGGAAGGAAAATATCAGTAATCGAAACATCGGTAACAGTTTGTGGATTGAGAAAACAGTCAGTGAGTCAGTTAAGTGCCATACGTGATACACGCTTGGGCGATCATGTCTCGAGAGATACATGACTGACTGGGCAGGAGGTTATTCCGCAGTAGGTTGCCATTACTTTTTGCAGTAGACTGGTTGCCGGCCAAGGCTATAGAACTCAATATGTCCTGTTATTTAAGCCATAACTGGAGGGATGAGACGGATTAATACCTTTCCCCAGGGCTATTTGCGCATAAGTGAATGCAATGGATTCAACTGTAATTCGAACTTGGCTCCCCGATTTCTAGTTCCGATATCCACTGCACCACAATTGAGAAAACAAATTTTATGAAATTGAAATGAAAGCAGCAATAACTGCTCAGTCCATGAATGCTGAATGTTTCCTAACAAAAAAACGGCTAAAATTGCAATAACATTTACCATATTTGTTCTATATTTATCATGTTTTTCTATCAGTCAGTCAGTCAGTTGAGTAGTATACGTGATACAAGCTTGTGCAATCATGTCTTTTTCGATTCATGAGTGACTAAGCAGAAGATCTTTTCGTAGTACGTTGCAATGTCTTTCTGTTGTAGATTGAGTACCAGCCAAGGCTATAGAATCCAATCTGTCCTGCTATTCTACCGATAGTTAAAGGGAGAAGGAATGGATTTTTACCTTCCAAGGGTATTTGCGCGTAAGTGAATGCGACGAATTCAGCTGGAAATTTGATTAGGCTCTCCGGTTTCTCATTAATCTCTATATATTCTGCTCAACACACACACACACACACACACACACACACACACACACACACACACACACACACACACACAGAAACACACACACACACACACACATATATATATGTGTGTGTGTGTATATATATATATAAACTTATTTATAAATGGAATTTTGTCTCTGTGCGTGTGTGTGTGTGTGTGTGTGTGTGTGTGTGTGTGTTCGTTACCTAGAGACTCCGAAACGACTGAACCGATTTTCTTAAAAAATTACACAGTTGTACTATAAACGTCTGCAAATGGCCTTAGCTAGGTTTTGTGTCGAGGTATCCCCGATAAATATCAAAAATCGATAATCCAAAAAATCGGATTTGATTTAGTGGTCTGATTTGAATCAAATTTGATACACTCATAGACACCCGGTTTACACTCCACCCACCTCTATTGAACAGGTGAAGAGGCTCATCCCTTGTTTCCTGTTTAGGATGCGGTTTCCGGTTTTCTCTTTTCCAATCTTCTCACTTAGATAGACTAAACTATCGCCCGGTTCACACTCCACCCACGTCTATTGAACAGATGAAGAGGCTCATCCCTTGTTTCCTATTTAAGATGCGGTTTCCGGTTTTCTCTTTTTCCAATCTTCTCACTTAGATAGACTAAACTATCGCCCGGTTCACACCCACCCACGTCTATTGAACAGCTAAAGAGGCTCATCCCTTGTTTCCTGTTTAGGATGCGGTTTCCGTTTTTCTCTTTTCCAATCTTCTCACTTTTTTTTTTCAATTGGAGTAGATAGACTAAAATATCGCCCGGTTCACACTCCATCCTCGTCTATTGAACAGGTGTAGAGGCTCATCCCTTGTTTCTTGTTTAGGATGTGGTTTCCGGTTTTCTCTTTTCCAATCTTCTCACTCCTATGTAACCCCCTGCACATCAGTGGCGTTACCGTTTTGCTCGGGGTGATATGATTAAAAAAAAACAAAAAAACAAAAAAACAAAACAAAGATATAAGAAATGATATTCAGTAGTTTCAAGGTTGCAGTTCTTACAATAGTGCAGAAAATCGATAATATATATATATATATAAAAGGCAAGATGTGTGTGTGTGTGTGTGTGTGTGTGTGTGTGTGTGTGTGTGTGTGTGTGTGTGTGTGTGTGTGTGTGTTTATCTGTCTGTATGCCCTTTATACAAATCTACAATTTTTATCCGATTCTCACGAAACTTCACACAAATATTCTTTAGGCCATGGATTAGTTTTTAAGCTTTCATTATACCCGAGCAACGCCGGGCTATCCTGCTAGTCAGACATCTTTTATAGGATCAAATTTTTGTTTCGCCAACGTGATTTTGAGGTATTTAATAAATTCTATTATGAGGAGATTTCTGACGTTTTTCTATTTTATTTTATCTCTTCTCATCAACATACACAGAAGATTCAATCACCAGTCATATTTCTCTCACTTCTATTACTTCATCGGATCTTTTTAAGGTTTTGTTTGTGTTGGAAAATGAAGTCACGTCAATGTCTGGCGAAATGAACAAGTATTGATTAAAATTTAAACTATACATAGTTATTGCAGATTTTATTAATATTGTCATAGTTTCTACGTGTTGCACTAATAAATGATTTTGTAGTAGTAGTTATAGTATTAATAGTAGTACAATATACAAAAATGTGTCTGCTAAATAGGTTATACCTAATTATTATTATTATTATTATTATTATTATTATGTCATTTTTCATCATATTTCGATTTCTGCTTTGGTCTCACTACCAACCAAGTCTGCGGGGAGACCTAAGGCAGGTAGTGGCTTGTTGTTATGGCTCCGTTTCATGTTTTTCTATCTTCCCTATCATCCCCAGCATTACATAGATAAAGTTTTCCTTAGTGTGTGGGCTGTACTTAATAAGACAATTTTTTGTATATCTCTTAAGCTGGGGTTTCCAGGGATTCTTTCAATGTGTTGTTTTGTTCCATTTTTTATCATTCCAAGTGCACCTACTATCACTGGCACAACTCTTGTTTTCAATTTCCACATTTTTTCTATTTCAATTTCCAGGTCTTTATATTTTGACAGTTTTTCAAATTCCTTGATTGCTATGTTACAATCCGCTGGACAAGCCATATCAATTAATAGACAAGTTTTCTCCTTCTGGTTTTTAACAATAATGTCTGGCCTGTTTGCTTCAATTTTTCAATTTTTTATTATTATTATTATTATTATTATTATTATTATTATTATTATTATGTCATTTTTTATCATAATGCGATTTCTGCTATGGTTGTACGACCTACCAAGTCTAAGACAGGTTGTGGCGTGTTGTTATGGCTCCATTTCATGTTTTTTCTATCTCCTATGACATCCATAGCGTTAGATAGACAAAGTTCTCCTTAGTGTGTGGGCTGTACTTAACAAGACAATTTTTTGTATATCTCTTAAGCAGGGTTTTCCAGGGATTCTTTCAATGTGTTGTTTTTTTCCATTTATTATTATTATTATTATTATTATTATTATTATTATTATTATTATTATTATTTTCCTCATCATTACATTTCGATTTCTGCTATGGTTGCACTACCTACCAAGTTTGTGAGAAAACATAAGGCAGGTAGTGGTGTGTTGTTATAACTATATTTCATGATTTGTTTTTCTACCTCCCATAACGACAATAGATTTATATAGACAAAATTCTTAGTGTGTCGACTAATTATTATTATTATTATTATTATTATTATTATTATTAATAATAATAATAATAATAATAATAATAATAATGCTGTTGTCCTTATCATAAAATTTTAATATCATTGCCACTCCAGTGTTTGTAAGTCTCCAAATTATTTACTGAATATAGTTGTAATATTTATTGCTCTATAGTTATCTTTCAGTTGGTTTATGTTTAATAAATCGATATCAGCCACTTGAGTATCACCTCCCTTGCGGAAAAACAAGAAAATTAGTAATAAAAAAGAAGCGATATCTAAGGCTTAAAATGCATTTTTGAAATGAAAATCATTTTTAATCGTTACAATCTGCCATATTGACAGATCTGTCAGCGTACCATAATTCATTTATTAAAAAATATTTTCCAATATAAAATATATTTTTCTGAAACGTTATGTAAGAAAGATTAACTGGATTAAAGTTCAAAATTAATCTAAATTAAAACAAAGATTACTTAATTTTAGTTTAAAATGTCGCAAAAAAAGCGTTATTTAACAAGAAGGTAAGTGTTGCATGAGATGTTAAAACATTCATTGATAACATGGTGTTAAGTATTTTTAAGTAAAATGCGCATATCTGTAAAAGGATATTTTTATATCACTTTTTTAGCTACCCAATAATCTTAAACATTTAAAAAAATATTCCGAGTAATCTAATATTTTCTTAAATTTTAGACACTTAGCTTTATAGTTTTACCAAGACTCTAGCTGAGGAAATGTTAGAAAATTGCTAGAAAATGTTAAATTTACTATAGCTACCGCTTATATTTTCTGATAATGTCGTGTATGCACGTTTGTATTTACAAAAATCTGCATATTTATACCCACCACAGACAAATTCAAAATTTCTTAAAATACTGGATGTCACTGAACTGTGGCAAACTTTTCCATTTTGATGTAATGAATATGCATACACCTTGGTCCCACGTCACAGTAATATGATTGGCTGGTGTCAGACTGCATACGACTACGACGAGTACCAGTCCATTACGGCTACTTGCTAGATTGTCCTATCCAGTTACATTTGCCAAAACCACTTAGCTACTTCGAATATGATATATATCAATTTCCAGGATATATCACATTTATGATCAGTAAACATAGTTTTTACTTAAAAACTATATCATCTAACCGCTACAAGTTAATAAAGAATTCTAAAACATCTAAAACTTTATAAATTATTATAACTAAATTTTTAAAAAGTGAAAATCCATTATTCACTTAAAATTATTTATCTTAATACAATAGTGTCCATAATATATCTTTATTCATAAAAGAACTTAAAAGTGCTAAGTTCTATTATATTTTTTATTTTAAGATTCAGAAATTTTCTGTAACTAGGGATCTTGTCTGACCAAAAAAAAAAAAAAAAAAAAAAAAAAGACAAAAAAACAAACAGGACTTGTTCTTATAATTAATATAAACATTAAGCTCTACAAAAATGTTAATTTTACCATCTGTACACAGGTCAGGCTCAATTAACCAATCACCGCATTAAAAGAAATAAGACAATTCTTTTTATTTCTTGAGATTTTAATATCAGTTTATGTGAGTGGTGCAGCCACTACCCTCTCATTACACTTGAAAAAGACAAAAAATCTGTCAGCTTTAGAAAGGAGCTCTTTTGTCGGTCTCACGATACACTTCCGATCTAGTACTGCCTATGTTAAAACGTCCATCTAAAAACAAAACCAACAAAAAAAAGGAACAGGCACCTATCATACCCACAATACTTTTTGCAAACTTCCTCTTGCTCTGAATAATAATAATAATAATAATAATAATGACAACAACAACAACAGCAAATACAACTTGCCAGTTTTTAACACGTATAAACAAAAACCTGAGTAAAAGCTTTCCCTTGATTAACACCAATGGTCAGTGTGTGTGTGTGTGTGTGTGCACCAATGGTCAGTGTGTGTGTGTGTGTGTACCAATGGTCAGTGTGTGTGTGTGTGTGTGTGTGTGTGTGTGTGTGTGTGTGTGTGTGTGTTTCTTTGAAATGCAATTTGCATATAAAGTGCAAAGGTGAAAAAAATCTTTGACTAGACTTAACTAAGTTAAAACTTAGCAAGTCACTAATCTCTTCTTTTTTTGGTTTCAATTGGAGTAGATAGACTAAACTATCGCCCGGTTCACACTCCACGCACGTCTATTGAACAGGTGAAGAGGCTCATCTCTTGTTCCTTGTTTAGGATGTGGTTTCCGGCTTTCTCTTTTCCAATCTTTTCACTCCTACGTAGCCCCCTGCACATCAGTGGTGTTACCGCCTTGCTCGGGGTGATATGATTTAAAAAAAAAGAAGATAATCAAACAAAAGGTGAGGTTAACCTCTTGATGTAGGATTGTGGTCATGAAAGCTGTCTTTAAGAGCTTTCAGCGTGTTCCTTTTCCTTTGTGATCTTTTCTTTAGCTCTTTCTTTTTTTCTATTAGTTTCTTTTTTTTTTTTTTTTCTCTGTTTTTGCAAACATTCAGCTCCTTGGGTAGGGGAGAATGTCATTCAATCAGTAGTGGACTTGTAGTCTTTTCCAAATACGTACACGTTTAATCTATCCATACAGGGCTGCGAAGAAAACCTCTTAATGGACCTAAATCAATGGATCCAGCAGAAGAAGAAAAAAAAGTTTTCAAGAAAAGTAGTTTCATATTTTTACATAATTAATTATTCTTGGCTTTGTCGCCGAGTCTTTCAGTTCGAATAACAAAATAAAAAATTTACAAAACTAAAAGGAAATAATTGAAAGCACATAAAGTATATTTATACTGTTTTCGGATATTTGTGTTTGCTTTAAAACCTTATTCTCTTCTGTTCGTTGCTAGTGTTATTTAAAAAACGGCTAGAACCTTTCAGAAGCAAAATGAAGACAAAATACCACGTGAAAGATATTCATAACAACTTAGAATAGCGTCATTGTTGTTATTATTTTACCAAGCTTAGCACAAAGCCCACAAAATAGCAAGCGGTTATCAATATTCGATCGCAATTGTTAAGTAAGTTAAGACAGTAAACCTTACGCCATACATGGGCGCCCAGATTTTTAACACTGTTATTTACGAAGTTTAGAACAGTTTGACATAAGACCACGAGCATAAGGCAATTTAAATGAATAAACATTAGTCAATCAGAATGAGCATACAAAGTTCCTCAGATTTTGAATAATATGATAATTATTTTCTGGTTGACACAAGGCCATATATAAAGGGACACTGGAGGATAGATCTATCTATTCAAAAATAATACCATCCATAATTATTCGCTTAAGATTTTTGTTTTAAAAGAAATTGTGGTATTTATTTAGTTAGGTATCGTAAACAAGTAAATGCCACACTTTTTTAACTTGAAAGAAACGCAAACGAAAATTTTTTATTAATTTTTCTTTTATTTTTACTTAGTTATTTATGCGAAACCTTCCTGTCTTTCAGCAGTCTCTCAGCAGATCTCAAATTTTCCTTGAGAACACATGGGCAGGGGGATAAACGCATTAGTTAAATCTAGTGACTTGACCGAAAGAGTTATGAGTTCAATACCTAGCTACAGCAGTGTTGAACAAATAACTTAAGTTAAAGGGAGATAATTACATGAAATCCGGAATTGCATCGCGCATGGAATAAGGAATAATATACACTGATAAATATATAAAAGGGTTCGGTTCGAAATTCCTAACACCTGAAGAAGGCTAGAAAGTACAACGGCTGAAACGTCGTGATCATGACAATAAAGATGAGGACAACAATTCGAACAATATAAATGCTACCTTATCTTAGAAGTATAAACAAATACAGAGAGCTAATTATCATCAAAATTTAAGTAAAAGCTTTCAATACTTATCGAAGGTCAACTCAGATTTTCGTATTATTTGAATCACTCATCAGAACTTACGATAATAATTTATATATATATATATATATATATATATATATATATATATATATTTGTGTGTGTATGTGTGTGTGTGTATGTGGACTTTTGTGCATATGCATATTGATATCATTGAAAGATATGTGTGCATGTACACTACCTGCCATAATTATTAGGCAACCCCAGTTTTTTTTAAAAAACAAATGATGTATTTCATGTTAGTTTTAGTGAATAATTCTAAAAGAAAATAGAATGGTTCTTTTGTTATTATTACTTTGCAAAATTTTACAAGGCAAGGAAACAAAGATGAACTCGTCCGAATTACCCTAAATTTTCTTCATTCTTTTATTGATGAAACTGCAATATAGGTTAACTACTAAATATTTATAATTTCATTTGATGCACATGTTATTGTGCAGTATTAACAAAAGAACCATTCTATTTTCATTTACAATTATTCACTTGGCAATAAATACTAAAAAATAGTATGACATACATCATCTTTTTAAAACACTGGGGTGGCTTAATAATTATGGCCGGTAGTGTACGTGATGTGGCTTCCCTCTGTCTTTTCTAAAAGTATTTTCATGGCAACTACTCTGATGTGCTCTTGTTTCTGGTTCCCTGATCGTATCTATTTACTCATGCTACTAAATTGGCTTCAAGTTTCCACCTTTTTCCCGTCGAACAAGATAAATGTAACTACCTCTTCTACTCTAACCATTTATTTTCTCGCAATTCCCGTTTGTGGAACTTGCTTCCATTTGCTTTCTTCTCTGGTAGCTACAATCTCCAAAAATTTAAATTCAATGTCAATTGCTATCTTCTATCTTCTTGAATTCCGTTCTTCTTTTATTCTTCCATCAATTCACTCTGTACGCAGTCTTTTCTCTTCCCTGATAGCTACAACCTCCAAAAATTTAAATGCAACGTCAATTGTCATTTTCTATCTTCTTGATTCCCATCCATCTGTTCCTTTTCTTGACATCTCTTGTATTTTGTTTTTATTCTCTCACTGTAACACCACTGCACACCAGTGACATTCTTGCCTTGGTTGGGGTGAAATTGTTATAAAATAAAAATTTGTGCAAACGTAAACTTTTGCTATATTTATGATGCTAACATGTGTATATAAAATTTTTTTATATTGATAGCAAAATCGTCTCGTATGTTAAAGTATTTGTACGCTTTAAATAAGTTTATGAAAAATTTCACAATTCTTTTCTAAGCTTATATTTTTGTCTCTGTTTTATAATTCCTGTCTGAATATATTTAATATATCAATAAATATTCAAAAATAGAAATATACGGACATATGTAATTTAGAATAATTCATACTATTTCTTTATATGTAAATATGAAACAGGCGATTATGTATATGTAAATAGTTGTATACAAATACACGTATTTATAACTGCGTGCGTAAAACATACATTTTAGTATATTTATATCCGTTTTTTAAATGTAAATTTCATACATGTTTTTATTAATGCTTATATGAATAGAATGCAATTACATTGGACATTCTCATAGAAACATTCATCTCGAGATACGTACACATTAAAAATGGTTCGTGTTAGATAAATATGCCTTGGAAAATACCTCCAATCTAATGTTGCATACATGTCGATAGATAAGTACCTCGCTTCTGCTGTCTCCAGTCATGATGCTATCAGCTAATAACCTCACTTCATCTTCCCGCACACAAAATATATCTCACTGACATGAACGCTACAATTACAGCGTTTCGATTATTCATTTTTCTCTGATTTCTTTTTCATTTTTATTTTTTCCCATTTATTTATTTCGAATATATTTTTCTCTGGGATTTCGATATAAGCCGTAGACTCTGCATCTCATTTCTTGAAATCGTCGCCCCACTCCACGAAATTTTGCAATCGATGGATTAAATGTAAAATTAACAACGCTATCATGATGAAAGCCTTCAGGCATACATGTTGGACGGCAGTTAAGATTGTTAACACTGTACATTTAGGTATATCGATATAAAAGTCCGCTCTGGATATTATTAGTTGTAGTAGTTGTATTAGTAATAATGGAGATGCTGTTGCTTAGTAACAAGTAAAATGATTGCTATAATTGAATTATTTTATCTTTGCTTTGTGTAGCATGAGTTGCCTCAAAGTCTCAACCAGTGACTTCAAGGGACAAGATTTAGTATCTGCAGATGTAAACAGTTGAGATGTCATACAATCAGGAAGAAACATGTAATTGTGGTGATTGCATGGACAAAAATCTACGCAAGATGTGAAAAGTATTCATTTGATTTTATATATTTCATATATTTTAGGGATTCTAGGAGCCCAATTCCTATATTTAGTTGTTTTTTAATATCATTTTCAAATCCTCAATAACGACAGGTAAAGTTGTTGTCTTGATATACCACATTCTGCAATGTCTATCTCGAGGTCCGTGTATTCAATTTGTTTTTCAAACGTTTTCAAAGATTTTCTTTTTCGTTTAGGGTTACAACAATTATCAGATGTCACGTCTTTTCAGCATTATTATTATTGTGCCATTTTTCATCATATTTCGATTTCTGCTTTCTTTCAAGTCTGCGGGAAGATCTAAGGTAGGTCGTGGTGTGTTGCTATGGCCCCATTTCATGTTTTTCTATCTTCCCTATCATCCCTAGCATTACATAGATAAAGTTTTCCTTAGTGTGTGGGCTGTACTTAATAAGAAAATTTTTTGTATATCTCTTAAGCTGGGGTTTCCAGGGGTTCTTTCAATGTGTTGTTTTGTTCCATTTTTTATCATTCCAAGTGCACCTACTATCACTGGCACAACTCTTGTTTTCAATTTTCATATTTTTTCTATTTCAATTTCCAGGTCTTCATATTTTGACAGTTTTTCAATTTCCAGGTCTTTATATTTCGACAGTTTTTCAAATTCCTTGATTGCTATGTTACAATCCGCTGGACAAGCCATATTATTATTATTATTATTATTATTATTATTATTATTATTATTATTTCCTTTTATTTCTATTGCATATACATTTTATTCCGGGTTTTAATCAGAAACCTAAGGTCAGAACTGACGTCATAACATTTTCCACAAACCCGAAGCAAAAACTAAAATAAAAGGGCTGAAGAAATACAGACATACAGGCAGATAAACAGACATACACGCAAACATCTTGCCTTATATGTATATATATATATATATATATATATATATATATATATATATGTATATTATTGATTTTCTGCACTATTATAAGAGCTGCAACCTTGAAACATCTGAATATCGTTTCTTATGTCTTTGTCTATGAGTGTATCAAATTTGATTAAAATCGGACCACTCCTTCTATAACCCGATTTTTTCGATTATCGATTTTCGATATTTATCGGAGGTACCTCAACACAAAACCTAGCTAAGAATACTCGCAGACGCTTATAGTACAACTGTGTAAATTTTCCAGAAAATCAGTTCAGCCGTTTCGGGGTCTATAGGTAACGGGGACACACACACACACACACACACACACGCAGACACACACATGCAGACACACACATGCAGACACACACAGACAAAGTTCTATTTATAAATAAGTTTAGATATTTGACTGAAAGTTCCTAGTGAAAAGACTTTGGTCTTGTGCTGCAAGAATAAAACCTTCAGTCTCAGACTTTAATCCAGATGCACGTAACCATCGATGAGTATTAACTTTATCAACATTGGATTTATTGGCACGTTCTGGATATTGGCCATGCAGAGGTTTGTCTTGCCAGCGTTGTTTCATCTGTTCAAGAGCTTTATCTTTGGCTTTCATTTTCATATTTTTTGCCGCAATAGTTGGTTCTTGGCTTCTGTTTTGCGTTTCTACAGAATCTACTAAATGTAAATCTTGTTTGTATTTACAGACTTCTTTTATTATTGAATATTTTTTCTTTCTTTCTTCATGTTGCCTTACTAATTGTATCATCCAGTCCTTTGTTGTTTCTATGTATGTTAGTAAGCCAGTTGTTGTTGTCTTGTATGGCAATTCTAGCTGAATAAGACCTCTTCCACCTTCTTTACGGCGTATGTATAGACGGTCTACATCAGCCTTCGGATGATGAATCTTATGCTTAGAAAGAAGCTTTCTTGTTTTAGAATCCATTCGTCTGATGTCGTTTAGAGTCTAGTGTAAGATGTTGAAACTATATTAGACAGAGTAGATATACTAATTGGAGTAGATAGACTAAACTATCGCCCGGTTCACACTCCACCCACTTCTATTGAACAGGTGTAGAGGCTCATCCCTTGTTCCCTGTTTAGGATGTGATTTCCGGTTTTCTCTTTTTCAATCTTTTCACTCTTTTCTTTTTTTTATTTTCAATTGGAGTAGATAGGCTAAACTATCGCCCGGTTCACACTCCACCCACGTCTATTGATCAGGTGTAGAGGCTCATCCCTTGTTCCCTGTTTAGGATGTGGTTTCCGGCTTTCTTCTAATCTTTTCACTCTTACGTAGCCCCCTGCACATCAGTGGCGTTACCGCCTCGCTCGGGGTGATATGATTAAAGAAAAAAAGACAACTGGGATTGCAAGGCTATTAATGTTCATAATTCTGTTCTGAGAATTCAATTTAGTTTTTAATATTAGTCGTAGACTTCTATAGTACTCTTTACGCACTATTTCTTTCATTTTGTTATGGTGAAATTTTTCACTCTCTTTTACACCAAGGTATTTATAAATTTCTTCTGGCTTTAATTCTTTTATTGTTACAGCAGTGTCTAAGCTAATTGAAGATGTTTTTTGTTGCGATCCACGTAAGACTGTAGCTTTAGCACATTTATTCAAATTGAATTTCATTCCAATGTCTCCACTGATGCATTTTACAGTTTGCAGAAGACCTTCCAGCTCATTAACATTCTGAGCATACAATTTTAAGTCATCCATGTAAAATAGATGACTTATTTTCTTTTGGGCTATTTGATAACCACATTCTGCCTTGTTAAGTTGACTGGTTAGTGCTATTAATGATATGCAGAATAGTAAGGAAGACAAAGAGTCACCTTGAAATAAATCTCTTTTGATGTTTATTTCACCAGTCTTATAGATTCCATTTATATGATTGAGGTAAAGGTTTGTTTTCCATATTGACATGCATTGTTTGATGAAATTGATGATGACGGGTGATATCTTGTATATATTTAAAGTCTTCAAGATCCAGGAATGTGGTACACTATCGAATGCCTTACGATAATCTATCCAGGCAGTACTGAGATATTTCTTTGCATTGTAGCAGTTTTCCAGGATCATCCTGTTAATAAGCAATTGGTCTTTGCATCCGTAACAGCCACGTTTACACCCTTCTTCTTCTTCTTCTTCTTCTTCTTCTTCTTCTTATTATTATTATTATTATTATTATTATTATTATTATTATTATTCATGCAATGTTTCAAGGAATGAAATACATGGTAATTTAAAAGTGACAATTTAGCAAACATTATTACCGCTTGATTTCCTTGTTTAAAAAAGATCCTTTTCATTCCATTACACCAAGCGGTGACATTTTTTTAGAAACAGTTTTTCAGTGTTTAAATTTTCTTGATAACTTTTGAAATCAATTTTCTTTTCCTTTTATTTTAATATCACTAATTTTTTGTCAATGGATATAAAGATCAAGGGAATTAAGGAGTAGTTATGCGAACTCGTTCAATTTCATTAAACGGTCATCGTGATACTATTCAAAACACTTGAATTGCATCGTTCAGCGAAGACAAGGCTCAACCTATCATAACGTGGCAATAACAGGTTCAGATTAAAGTAATTTCTATTAAAGAATACCTTTGAGTTCTACAAAACACAGACAAAAAGTGTTTTTCTGTTAGATTCCATTGACGAGAAGATATTGAAGACATCTTGGGCTAAAATTATTTTTTGACTGCTGTATTAATAACTTTGACGTTGCCGACAACTATTTCGTTTAAAAATGTAGGAAAAATGTAAAAAGAGAACGACATCGGTCAGTCCTTACGTTCTAACCGATTATTCAGGTTCAAGTCATTTTCTAGCATTTGAACCTTTCATAATGCGTGTAAATGACTTACTACAATTGACTGATTGAACAAGCAAGAAAAAGTTGTGTAAAAGTTTAACGACGTTTTTAAGATTTCTCTATGATGTGCGTTGTGGTACAGTGGATATCGGCTCGGAACGAGAAACGGGGGAGCCGAGTTCGAATTCCAGTTGAATCCATTGTATTCACTTACGCGCATTCACAAGGAACGAAAAGATTGGAAAAGAAAAAACCGGAAACCACATCCTAAACAGGGAACAAGGGATGAGCCACTTCACCTGTTCAATAGACGTGGGTGGAGTGTGAACCGGGCGATAGATTAGTCTATCTACTCCAATTGAAAAAAAAAAAGAAAGAAAAAGGTGTGACAAGATCGGAAAAGAGAAAACCGGAAACCACATCCTAAACAAGGAACAAGGGATGAGCCTCTTCACCAGTTAAATAGACGTGGGTGGAGTCTGAACCGGGAGATAGTTTAGTCTATCTACTCAAATTGAAAAAAAAAAAAAAAGAAAAAGAAAAAGGAGTGACAAGATTGGAAAAGAGAAAACCGGAAACCATATCCTATACAGGGAACAAGAGATGAGCTTCTTCACCTGTTCAATAGATGTGGGTGGAGTGTGAACCGGGCGATAGTTTAGTCTATCTACTCCAATTGAAAAAAAAAAAAAGAAAAAGGAGTGACAAGATTGGAAAAGTGAAAGCCGGAAACCACATCCCAAACAGGGAACAAGGATGAGCCTCTTCACCTGTTCAATAGATGTGGGTGGAGTTTGAACCGGATTATAGTTTAGTCTATCTACTCCAATTGAAAAAAAAAAAAAAGAAAAAAGAAAAAGGAGTGAAAAGATTGGAAAAGAGAAAACCGGAAACAACATCCTAAACAGGGAACAAGAGATGAGCCTCTTCACCTGTTCAGTAGACGTGGGTGGAGTGTGAACCGGGTGATAGTTTAGCCTATCTATTCCAATCACACCAGAAAAATATTTATATATACGTGTGTACCTGCATGTATACTTTTATGTATATTTATTGATACCCATGCATGTGTGTGTGTGTGTGTGTGTGTGTGTGTGTGTGTGTGTGTGTGTGTGAGAGAGAGAGAGAGAGAGAGAAAGAGAGAGAACAAATCTGGTCTGATTAGGCTGGAGAAATCACAATATATCAGTAGTGAAAACAGAACAAAAATATTCAAAATAAATTGGTGAGCAATGTAATAGAGCTTTTAAAATCCTTTCTGGTTTTAAGATAGATTGATTGATTTATGAGTTTGATTAACGGCATATCAACTCCTCTTGGGTCATTTAATATCGAAATTTAATTTACTTGATAGATTTGAAGTAATAAATAGATGTTAAATGTTATTCTACTTTCACAATTGAATTCATGGTAGACGATACTCAGTTTTTTTTGCATATTCATGTTTGTGTGGATTAATTACCAGAGACGGTGATTTACGTGTTCTATGTTGTATTTTTGTTGAAGTTAAAATTAGGATACAGTTTGATTTTTTTTAAGGAATTGTAGAATATTATATAGATTAAGAGTTTTTTCATGCAGGTCGTTTGTTTAGTTTAATTATTTAGCTGCACATCAACCTCTGTGAGGTCTAATGCTGAAATCTAAACATTTTGAATGCAACTGTATACCTTCAACCACAGATAAAATTGTATTATTGGTAATTTTAAAAAAATATATATTAAAATATAATGCTGGTATTTTTACTATAAAAATGTATTTTTATAATTTCATAAAGTTTTTTCTTTTTCTTTTTTTTTTTGTCGGACTGGAAGCGAATTCTGTATTATGAGTTTCTCCCAAGTGGGTAACTCGATCCGAGTTCGAATTCCAGTTGAATTCCTTGCATTTACGCAAATACGCCCGGGAAAGGTATTAAACCCTCTCTTCTTCCCTCCAGTCAGGGGTTAAATAACAGGATAGATTGGGTTCTATAGCTGTTGTGGAGTAGTTTTCGCACTGAATGTTATAATCGTGCTATGTCGGTTGCTAATGACTTAACGTACCCAAAATGTTAGGAACTTGGTAATCTTTCATTGGAAAGTTGACTCCTTAGTATTTGGCTAATTGCCGACTAATATCAAATGCTTTAGTCCAACTATGTCCAAACTGGAACTATCTAGTAGTTCTACTGAACTCCAATAGAACTCTAAAGAACACTCTAGAAATTCTAAAAACTCCTAAGAACTTCCCCCGTTAACTTCTTGTTAACTCTTATTAATATAGGAGGGAAAGTCCATTATCTGAGGAATAGGTGTGCTTCCCCATAACAATAGCCTTGGTTGGCGACCAGTCTACCACAGAAAGAAATGGCAATCTACTGAGAGATAATCTTCTGCCCATTCACTCATGTCTCGAAAGAGACATGATCGCCCAAGCGTGTATCACGTGTGGCATTTAACTGATGACTGAATATATTAGTTGGAAACATAAGTAAAGCTTCTGCTGGGCATAAAGTGGGGGTCTGTTTTGAATTGTTATGTAGTCATAAACTGATCCCCCACTCATTACTACTTATTAATATAACAATATGATATAATCCGCCTCTTCTCCCTCCCGCTATGGCTTAAATAGCTTAAACAGGACAGACTAGGTTCTATAGTCTGGGTTGGCAACCAGTCTACCGCAGAAAGTAATGGCAACCTATTGCGAGATAATTTTCTGTCCAGTCAGCCATGTTTCAAAAGAAACATGGCTGCCTAAGCGTGTGTCACATGTGGCACTTAACTGACTGAAACAGTCAATTGATTCTGAAAAGTACGGCGCGCTAATGAACAAATTAAAGATAACAATTCAAGATAAACGCCCAGAATTGCCAATGAAAGGTGTTGTTTTCTATCAGGATAATGCCAGATCCCACGTTTCTTTGGTGACCCGACAAAAATTGTTACAGTTTGGCTACGATATGTTACACCTTGCGCTATGTTCATCACAGGCATTGCTCCTTCGGATTTTCATTTATTCAGGTCCTTGCAAAATAACCTCACGGGTAAAAAATTTTAATTCTTTGGATGACATTAAAAAAAAACACCTTAATTAGTTTACCGAAATTCTGGGTTGACAAAATCTTTAAATTAAAGAAAAAAACGGCGAAAATTTGTACAACTAAATGGTTCATTCGTAGTTGAATAAATATTTAATGGCATAATTTTTCTTTAAGAATCTACAATCGAACAACCAATATATATATATATATATATATATATATATATATATATATATATGTGTGTGTGTGTGTGTTTGTCTGTATGAGAGGGAGAGAAGCAGAAAGAGAACCTGCGTTCAAGCATGAAATAGATTATCGCCACACACTGCTTCCCTCAGTCATCATTCTGAAATTTACACGTGCTCTGCCCCTAATATTGAACATTTTTACCTATAAGTATAGTGTTATATATAGTTATGTTATAGACAGATATGTTTCGCTGTATCACAGCTCATCAGTACGATTAGACGTTCGATTGCTCTAGCCAAGATTGAACCCCGACCGAATTGGCATCAGTCGGCGATTCTACTTTTGGGTTATGGGCGCTCGGTTGAAGAGGACGGATTTTAGCTTGTTATATACAATGTAAACACACGCCAGTAGCTGAGAATTCAAATTAGTAGATACCTGAGTAGCTGTTGTTTTTTAAAGTCTACCAAATATATATTTAAATATAGATATTAGTCATCCACATACAAGGCTGTTTCGCTGTATCACAGCTCATCAGTGTGACTAGACACATCCACTTGACCTCAACTAAATTGCTGAAAAACAGCACAGTAGAATAAAAAAGGCCTCAAACTTAATAAAAATGAACTTTTCTATCAAAATGTTCATGTTATTATTAAGTGGAAAAATAAAATTATTTTTTAATTATTTAAAAAAAATTTTTAATCCATTCTACCACGTTAGAAATTTTGTTAAAAACTCTTGTTTTAATTTTTGTGAGCAGGTAACCAAATCGTTACAAGAATTTACAATGGAAAACGTAATATTACATAACTCAGTTTGTTTTTTTTCGGTGACAAACACTTAATTTAGAAATTCTTGCAAAAGTCGAATAATTGTCGGATTTTAATGAAACTTTCAGAACTTATTCACAAATTAATGAAATTATTTATAAAATAATTATTCTTAAAAGTTTTGGTAATTTTTTTTTTTTTTCATCTGTTACCCCACCACCTAAATTCATGAAATTTCAAGAAATTAAATTCTATAGGCAAAAATGATTTTATTAGTTAAACACAAGACTCATTGGGGAATGTAAATCGTGCATTATTTTTTAAAATCATTTAGCCCCTTTTAGTAAAAATCTGCTCCCAATAGTAAAATAAAAATGCATTAAAACTATGACATGATTTAATTAGATAAGCTTAATGATTTTTGAAATTCTTATTTTCTAAAATTTTTGATAAAAATCTTTCTTACATCTGTTACCCCTCCTCCATGTAAATTCATGAAATTTCTAGAAATTAATATTTGTTGGGAAAATTGGTTTTATTAGTTAAATGCACGATTCATTGAAGAATGTAAATCATCTATTATTTTTTTAAACAATTGCTTTTATTTCTGAAAATCTGCTCCCAATAAAAAATACAATAAACCTATGACATTATTTAATTTGATAAACTTTTAACTGCTTTAATAAATAATATATATTAAGGACATTTTAGTCTGAAAAAAAAACAAACTTTTTTTCGATTAATAATGAAATTTTAAAAGAATTGTTTTCATTTTTTAATTATAATAATTTATAAAGTTTCAAAAATATTGTAAAAATACTTCAAATACTTGTTGTGATTAGTTTATAAACATTTTAAGTGAAGATTATATTTACTAATCGAAAATTGAAACTTTTTAAACAAATCGTCATGCCTCAGTATTTTTTAAATAAATTTTAGTTTTTTTTGTATTTGAATTTTTTTTTGTATGATAATTTTTATCTATGCATTAAGAGGTCACGTGTTTCAGGTTTTTTTCCCTTTACAGGAAAAAGTTGTGCAATTATGTCACTTGTGCTTACCATACACTTATCTTAGATCTCGTCTGTCAATCTGTCAACAGATTTCGAATACGGTGGAAAGGAAAAAAGTTCAACTCTGTGATTATGAAAGAGTTTTAATCTAAATTTCATGCTATAAATAAGTAATACTTGCGTAAATCAGGTTAATTTAACATTAAATTTTCTAATTTTTCAAAAATAATGTGTCACCGATGTATATTTTATATTTTATTTCTGCAAGATTTTTCAAACCGAGAATTCACTTTTGTTTACAAATGTGTCGATAGCTCACAAGTGGACGAAAAATTTAAAGATTTAATTACAAATTAAAATATTTTACATTTCAATCAATCTAATTTCTGTTTGAAATGCACCAGAATATTTTGCTGACTGGAAATAGTAAATTTCATCATTTAGCTTTCAATTAAAACTGAAATAAAATTTTCAAGAAAACTTTTTTTTTATTTTTAAAAATTCATTTAAAAAGTTAGTTATCGTAAATGAGTGGAGGAACCTATATAATGTATAATATATAATATATGACACTCGCTCGTTTTTCCTCAACGAACTTCATCACTCGAAACAAACACTTGTCAACAGCGGATTTTCAAATTATTTGGTTGACTACAACATTAGACTTTTTCTTTCAAACTTGACCAATAACAGTAGTTAACACACCGATAACAATGACATTAATATTTTCTACAAAAACCAAAAACATTGTAATTGCAGATGAATCTTCACTTCGAAACATCATTCGAAAATACACAACTCCCGTTGATTTAAACAAAAAAATTTAATCTATCATATATTATACTAAATTTAAAACGGCTAACCTCATCACCAAAAATAAAAATTCATCCGCAAGATCCAAACTTCAACGAACCAATATTATTTTAGAATTTACATCTCCTTAGAAGAACTGTGTTCTTGATCCATCTAATTTTGTAAATAGTTTTATCGGTCATACAACTACGAAACTGTCTAGAAGAATCACGCTGCATCTCTCTGAACAGAGTTCTGTTCGATCTCATTTAAATCCACACGGAGACCTACCAAACCCTATCCGGAACATACTTGTAGACAACACAAATATCATAGCATCATCCAGATGCAAAAAAAAAAAAAAAAAAAAAGAAACAAAAGAAAAACAAAAAAACTAAAACTAATGGAAGCATTAAAAAAAGAAAAAATAATATGAGCTACTAATACGCTAACAATGTACTTACCGTATTCGGTACATAACACATGCACACTACTCTCCAAGGATACATAAGACTACATACATTCTTCGAAAATGGTTAAAATATAGATAAAAGCGCTCGGATTAACAAAATATTTCGACAAATTTTCTATAATTTATGTCTTCAAAAGAAAAGATATATGATCACGTGAAAAATTACGAAAGAAAAAACTTAACCATTATACCTTGCCTGACATTTTTAATGAAACCTTCATAAAAGAGAGATTGCTGCCCAAATATACAATGAATATGTATATATATATATATATGTGTGTGTGTGTGTGTGTGTGTGTGTGTGTGTAGCATAATGATAATCCACGTATACTGTCTTAATAATATGTATATGAAAAACTACTAAAAAGTTGTAAGTTAAAAATGTATTTTTTTTTTTACAGTATTTATTTATTTCTATTATTTTTATATTTCAGACCGGCCTCGGCCTTTCATCAGAGACAAATGATTTTAAAATTTAAACTAGAACCGTCCGTCGCGAGAAGCGTCTGTCACGTGATTCAGAAAGCAACAGAGTCTGAATATTTTTAAACGTAAATATAACCGTAATAATACTTTTAAATGTTGTTTTAAAGAAAAAATTTTTAAGTGTATCTAAAAAATGTTTAGGTACTGAAATATTTATAAAGATTCAAACTTACAACTTTTTAGTAGTTTTTCATATATATATATATATATATATATATATATATATATATATATATATATAATAATATATGTGTGTGTGTGTGTGTGTGTGTGTGTGTGTGTCCGCACGTCTCATTATGTAATTTGACCGAGTTTTCAAGTTACATTTAACTTAAGAGTCATGCGAATTTTTTTTCTCTTTTTTTATCTGCTGATAATGCAATATTTCCAGGACGAATTAAAACTAATTTTCAAAATCATTCACAGTTCCTATAATTAAAGCACATTCGTATATTAATAAAAATCACATAACTAACATTGTATAAGCATTACGAACAGTAAAAACATGAACAGGTCTTATTTTTATTCTGATCTGCTACGTTTTTATTAAATGCATAAAATGGAAGACTTTTTTTTTACAATATTTTTTATGAACATTGCAGTTAATTTAGAATCTAAAAGTGGTAGATTTATGAGTGTAGAGCTAAATATTACTCGTAGAAGCATAATAATGTTTATTCTTCGGCTTTCTTCATATGTGCTATCCATATAGATTAAACTTCATATCAATGTTGGAGATTGCAGAGGTGGTCGGAGTATCCATAGCTGCGACATCTTCTTTTTCATATATACAACATTACTCAACAGGGACATTGTATTGAATTTTTTATCTAATAAAAAAGAAATTGAGAACATATCTGGGTATAAATTATGGAACTAACTCTGCTCTGTTTGCGTCGCTGAAAATTAAGTAAGGTATGTTATGTCTGTCCTCTTTGCTACAATATTAATAGCATCTCAGGATAAGGTAATTGTTAACAAGTCTAGTCTATTTAAGCATTAATACTGAGTTGTGTGTTCCATACTCACTTGGTTCCCCATCAGTCAGTCAGTTACGTGCCATACGCTTGATACATGCGTAGGCGATCATGTCTCGAAAGGGACATGACTGACTGGGTAGAATATTATCCCGCACTGGGTTGCCATTACTTTCTACGGTAGATTATCCTGCAGTAGGTTGCCATTCCTTTCTGCAGTAGACTGGTTGCCAACTATGGCTATAGAACCCAATCTGTCCTGTTATTTAACCTACAACTGGAGGGAAGAGACGGCTTAATACCTTTCCCAAGGGGTATTTGCGCGTAAGTGAATGCAATGAATTCAACTGGAATTCGAACTCGGCTCCGCGATTTCTCATTCCGAACCGATATCTACTGCATCACAACCCACATCCTCATACTTGTACCAAACTATGCAAAACTTAGTAAACAAAAAAAAAGAGGTCTTTGTGGTGTAATGGTCAGCAAACCGAACGTGGAAATCATTAAAAGTGAGTTTGATTCTCATCGTGTGCCCATATTTGCAGTCTTAAGCTAAGGCTGGTACATAATAGTAAAAAGGTACTTGCATAATAGTAAAAAGGTACTTGCATAATAGTAAAAAGGTACTTGCATAATAGTAAAAAGGTACTTGCATATTACCACGTAATATTATTAGTAACGCTCATCTGTAGTTAAAAATTTCGTAGTTATAAAAAATAATAACAGTTAAGTTAAGGTAATTTCCTATAATTTCCTATAATTTCCTATACTCGATACGATCGTTATAATCATTATCAGAATGCTTTTTATATTGTTAATAATTTTTAAGTTACTCCTTCACCATTATTAACATCAGTACTAATATTGGTCCCTTAAATACGTGTTTTATTATTGTTCATTATTGAAAATTTATCGTTGAATGTGCGTTGTGTTGCAGTGAATATCGACTCAGAACGAGAAATTGGGGTGCCGAGTTCGAATTGCAGTTGAATTCCTTGCATTCACTTACGCACAAATACCCGTGGAAAAGGTATTATTCCGTCTCTTCTCTCCAGTTATGGGTTAAATAATAGGACAGATTGTGTTCTATAGCCTTGTCTGGAAATCAGTCTACCGCAGAAAGCAATGGCAACCTACTGAGGGATAATCTTCTACCCAGTCAGTCATGTCTCTTTCGAGACATGATCACCCCAGCGTGTATCACGTATGGCACATAACTGACTGACTGTTGAAAAATTATCTAAATAGCAAAATTTCTTAAAGTTACTGGTTAGAATAGAAGGATTAACATCGGAAATACTATTACTGGCGATAAAAGTACTAGTATTGAATATAGTAGCCACTGTAAAAGCTAAATTTGAAAGTTAACCAATTGAAGCAAGTTGTCAAAATATCAGAATGTTAACATTTTTTCATATTCTTCTGTTCATCTTTTTGTTTCCTTCTTCTTATTCTTCTCTTTGCTTCTTCTTCTTCGATAACATTCATAGACGTGTCTACAAACATAAAACTGTTCAAAGAATAATCATATTAATGTAGGAAACAATAATTAACATTATCTTAATAAGAATTGATCAGTCAGTTAAGTGCCATACCTGATACACGCTTGGGCGATCATATCTCGAAAGAGACATGACTGACTGGTCAGAAGATTATCCCGCAGTAAGTTGACATTGCTTTCTGCGGTAGACTGGTTGCCGACCAAGGCTATAGAACCCAATCTGTCCTGTTATTTGACCCATAGCTAGAGGGAAGAAACGGATTAATACCTTTCCCAAGGGTATTTGCGCGTATATGATTGCAACGAATTCAACTTGAATTCGAACTCGGCACTCCGATTTCTTGTTCTGAGTCGATATCCACTGGACCACAACGCACATAGTAGATCTAATACTCGTATTAAGGTAAATTCGAATAATGTTTTTTCCATACTTCTTCTTTTCATCTTTTTGTTTCCTTCTTTTTTGTCTCTTTCTTCTTCCTTCTTATTCTTCTCTTTGCTTCTTCTTCTTCTTCTTGCTTTTTCTTTCCTTCTTCTTTTTTTTTCTTTGTCTTCGTATTTTTTTTCACTTCTTTTTTCTTTTAATTCTGATTTCTTCTTTTTCTTTTTCTTCTTTTTTCTTCTTCTTCTTGTTTCTACATCTCGTTTTCTTCTTTTTCTTCTTGTTTGCTTCTTATTCTTTCTTCTTCCTGCTTCCTCTTCTTCTTTCTTTCCTTCTTCTTCTTCTTTCATACAGAGTTACAACAAATAGGATAATTAACAAGTTTGAATAGTGGGAGGAGTAAGACAAGGAAACGAAGAGATGGTAATAGGTTAAAGGATGCCTTCAAGGTAGCCTGTGCGTGTGAAATTCTCTAGACCATCTTTCCTCATTAGTTACAGTGATGCTAAAGTTACTGGAATAAGGGATGAGAATAACAATAACAACAGGGAAATAACTATACCCATAATTTTATCAATATTATTTATAATAATCAATATTGATAATAATAGTACTTATGTAATTAATGAATGCAACTGTTATACATAATAGTTATTATTGTAATTATTATTGTAATTCCAAACTTTATTAATATGATAATAAAATCTGAAATTGTAATAATAATGCAAAAAAATATTCATAATGACTGTGATGAAAATTATAACAGACTTTCGGGGAATTTTGAAAAATTTTCGGTACGACACGTAACAATGATTCCGACCAAAAAATCACATATTCTAATCCAAATATTCACTTTTCATTTTAATACATTTGCAACATTCGAGCAATTCGACGTGATTTAATAGTTAGTAAGCTAGTCTCGCTATGTTAATTACGACTAAATAAGTGAGTTCGATTCTCACTGGGTGCTCCACACTTTTGACCTTATGTCACATCTAAGCTACGCTTAGAAAACTGCTAGTACATTAGGAATATCGTTCCTAAAGTTTCTTTAACCTTTAAATAAGTAAATTAAACATTGTGACGTTTGGTCATTGAAATGCTGCTTTTCCGAAGTGGTCAGGCTGAAAATTTGTCAGCGCTACTTAAATGAATAAAAGTACTTGTCGCATGGTTTAGGGTATAATGATATACGTGACACTGAGTTAGATATTTATAATCATTACTTTATTCATATTAGAATTAATATAACTTCAACCACCACTACGGATGTGCGTCATGGTGCAGCGGATATCGTCTCGGAGCGAGAAATCGGGAAGCCGAGTTCGAATTCCAGTCGAATTCCTTGCATTCTAAAGCGCAAATACCCTTGGGAAAGGTATTAATCTGTCTCTTCCCTCCAATTATGGGTTAAATAATAGGACAGATTGGGTTCTGTAGCCTTGGTCAGCAACCAGTCTACCGCAGAAAGCAATGGCAACCTACTGCGGGATAAACTTCTGCCCAGTCAGACATGTCTCTTTCGAGACATGATCGCCCAAGCGTGTATCACGTATGGCACTTAACTGACGGTGGTTAAAGACATTTGAAGATTCTAAGAAACAAAATATGGGAAGAAGCTAAGGAAAACTTGACACTCGCAAGAGTAAGTGCCATATGTGATACACACTTGGACGATCATATCTTGAAATTGACATGACACTGAGCAGAAGCTTTTCACGCTGTAAAACTTAACTTTCTGCGAAAGACTGGTTGCCAATACAGACTATAGAATTCAATCTGCCGTTCTATTTAACCTATAGCTGGAGGGAGAATAGACTGATTAATACCTTTCCCAAGGGTATTTACGTGTAAGTGAATGCAACTTCGAACTCGGATCTCCAATTTTTCGTTCTGAGTACATATCCACTGCTCCACAGCGTACAACGGGAAAAACTAAAGAAAACGTGACACTTGCAAGACATATTAAAACAAAATGGATATCGAACTTGTGCAAATAGATGACAGAAAAGGGCGAATGAGAAATAGCAAAAAAGGCAACCATTGCCAAGAGCTGAGAAGAGTTAGAAGTTGTGGAGAGCTATGATTAACAGAATCCTTAAGAAAAGGAGAACAGTCATTAACAGTACTAGCAGCCATGATAGAGACACTACTACTTTTTAATAACAGTTGATGAATTAACAGACACGATAGTTATAATGCTACCAATGACAGGAAATTGTAAAGAATCATGGTCGCCCACATCCAGAAGGGACACAACACAAAGAAGAAGAAGAAGAAGAAGAAGAAGAAGAAGAAGAAGAAGAAGAAGAAGAAGAAGAAGAATATTTAACACGTTTGATTTTGATTGGCTTTTTTGATATAATGTTTTGACAAGGTAATAAAGATTTGGGTGTCTTTCAAGTTGAAATAGAGTTCGGTTTGATGAGGAATGAAATGCTTCTTGATGAATTCGATTATTTTTTTTCTTTTTTGAAGTTAGAAAAATAAGAGTATGAGGGAAAATTATTGTCCATGGTACCGATCATAAAATTACCAGACTCAGGAAAAAAAAATAAATAAACGGAAACTGTTAGATTAAATAAATTAAAAATGAAACGAAAATGAACGAGATAAAACGAAAATAGAATGCTACATAAAATAACACAACGGTTCCGGTCGCTTAACCAAAAGGGGTTACTCCAATGATTTGCTAACATTTTCACCATTTTCTTCACCAAGAGCTTTTAGTTTTTAGCGTAATAACTTCCTTGGAACCTTTTGAATTTTTTATTATTGTCAGATATGTTACTTGTAATATTACCATTGTCTGTATTAGATATTGATTCTGTATTAGATATTGATTCTTTAGCGATTATCACTTCTATTACCATGGTTTCAACATGGCCTATCTCAACCTAAGAGTTTAATGTATTGATTTTTCTTACATCAAATGGCCATTATATAGAATCGATTTACAAAAATCGTTTTGTATATCAGACTAACAAAGTGTTCACAACTAAAATCAAATAACTTTTTTCTTTTATGATCTCAAAATTGAAACTTAAACATTGTTTTTAGTAGGAAAGGAATATAATATCTGACACTCGCTGAAGTGAAATTATCTAAGAAGTTTATGAAGAACAACCTATGTCTAGGTAATAGCTTAATATATTATTACAATATATATATATAGGTGTGTGTGTGTGTGTGTGTGTGTGTGTGTTTGTGTGTGTGTGTGGACATTGAAGTCAACACCCAGAGGCGTGAGTCTATTTTATGGTAAACGCAATCATCAGACCATCTGACCTGTCGATTGTGTTTAAGCATGATATAAACTGTCGTCTGTCAGTGTTGACTTCAATGTCCACCTTTAAATCTGCATACACACTATCCCTGATACTAAGCACTTTAACCCATAATTATAGCAGACCTTAAAACTATATATGTGTGCGCTTCTGCGTGCATCTGTATGTGCGGTTGGGTGTATGTGTGTACGTGCATGTGCGCGTGTACATATCAAAGTAATATTAAACTGACTTTATATTTTCCTTGTTAGGATCCTATTAGTGTACAAGCTGGAGGCGTAAAATACACAGTTTAAACGGAAAACGGCACATCTATTTAAAACACACGACCCCAATAAGAATTGCTCGATGTAAAATAACGGCTATAAATTATATATTATTAATAGATATACATTTTTCTCACCGGTAGCACAACTCAAAGTTTCATACACAACGGCATCTCCAGGTAATACGTTAAGTCTGACTCAGTTGTGCACGAAACTCAGAGTTGTGCTACCGGTGAAGACAAAATTATTACTATTATATATATATATATATATATATATATATATATATATATATATTATTACTTTTTTTACAACTTACTTTATTTTTTTTATTATTACTATTATTACTATATATATATGTGTGTGTGTGTGTGTGTGTGTGTGTGTGTGTGTGTGTGTGTGAGGGGGGGTCTGTTTGTGTGTCTCTATGTGTTTGTTTGTTTGTGTGTATTGATTTGTAATAATGCTTAGTGCTAAGATCGTTGTCTTTTCAGTATTTTATGAATAAAAACGTATTTTGGTCAGTAGGTTTTTTTCGTAAAGTGCTCAATATCGAGATAGAGATAAAGCGTTAATAGGGTTAATGTGGAAAAATTTATAAGTTAACTGAGCAGAGTCATGCCGACTTTGAAGTTACGTGAGGGTACCATTTTGACGTATTCCCTAGTCAGGGCTTATATATATATATATATATATATATATATATATATATATATATATATATATATTTTTTTTTTTTTTTTTTTTTTAATCATTTCACCCCGAGCAAGGCAGAAACGCCACTGATGTGCAGGGGGTTACATAAATGTAGAAAGATTAATTAGAAAAGAGTGAGGAGTACAAGCTAGTTAGAAAGGAACAATAGAAAACTGAGAAAGCAGGTGCAATGACAGGTACATGGGCGGAGAGAAAGGGAAGGTTATACAGGGGAGGGGAGAGAGAGCTAGAGGCCAGTGGTTAGTAGGTGAGTATTAACTTTGCTTTTAAATTTCTGGAGGTCGTAGCCGTCAGGAAAGCAAGAATACGGGAGTGAGTTCCACAGGCGGGAAGTGCGAGAGAGGAAGCTGCAGGAGTAGAATTGTCGTCTGCGTTTGGCTAACCTGACTGTGAATGGGTGGGACCCAGTTGCCAGTCTGGTTGAACGGGTAAACACCTGTTGAGGAGGCATCAGTGACTTAAGCTCATCCGAGCAGAAGCCATGAAAGTATTTATAGAAGAGACAGAGGGAGGCCACATTTCGACGATGGGAAAGTGGCTGCAGACGAGTCGCCAGATCAGTACCTATCACATTACAGACTCTCCTTTGGAGCTTGTCAAGAACACTGAGGAGAACGGCAGGGGCACCTGACCATAAATGGCAGCAGTACTCCATGCACGGACGGATGGTTGACTTGTATATATGCAGGATGGATTCAGGTGGAAAAAACATCCTGGATCGACATAGTGACCCAATCTTCTTAGCAGTAGATTTTGCTATGGATTCAATATAGTGCTTCCATTTGAGGTCTGAGGACAGGGTAAGTCCGAGGAGGCGTAGTGTATTACTCTCCGGGAGAATCATCTGGTCCATGCTTATGGGAGGCAGAAGAGGTTGCCTGTAATGGTTGACAGACAACAGCTTGGTCTTAGAGGAATTAAAGTTGACAAGCCACTTCTTGCCCCAGTTCACCACAGAGTGTAGATCCCGCTCAAGGTCAGCAGCGAGATTATGTCTGTCCGCCACGACAGGTTTCTTACTGGAGCGGGAGTATATTGTAGTGTCATCTGCGTAGATGCCTACTTGGGACCTGATCTCATCTGGGAGGTCGTTGATGAAAATAAGGAAGAGCGTTGGGCCCAGGATAGAGCCTTGTGGGACACCAGCATTCGTGCTGTAGGACGAAGAGGCACGCCCATTCAGAACGACCTTCATTTTGCGGTTATTTAAGAAAGATTGGATTAGGTCAAGCAGGCGACCGGTAATACCATAACCGCGTAGTTTGCATAGGAGGCCAGGGTGCCAAACCCTGTCGAAAGCCTTGGAGATATCCAGAGCAACCGCGCGAGCCTCGTCAGACTCATCAAGGGCCTGTAGCATGTACTCCGTTACAGTAGTTAGCAGGTCGGCTGTGGACCTGTCAAATCGGAATCCATATTGCCTGTCGGAGAACAGCTTGTGGGCGGTGAGATGATGAACTATTTCAGCATTTATTATAGCCTCGAACACTTTCCCGAATATTGGTAGGAGACTGATAGGGCGATAGTTGGATGGGTCCGAGGGTTCACCACAATTCTTAAAGACAGGAACGACTGAGGAGAATTTCCAGCATGCAGGAAAGCAGGAAGCAGAAAGGCAGTAGTTAAACAGTTTAGAGAGGACAGGGGAAAGTTCTGGGGCACACCTCTTAAGGACTATCACCGGGATTCCATCGTCTCCACACGCCTTATGGGGGTCGAGTTTTGAAATTACTCTGGATACTATTGTCGGGGTAATATACACGTCATGCAGTTTGGCCTCAGTTCTAATAGGGAAGTCGGGTGGGTGCACTCCGGACGAGTCGAGTGTGGAGTTGGATGAGAATCTGCGGGCAAAGCACTCAGCTTTCTCAGCAGATGACGTGAGAACGTCAAATCCATGGATTAAAGGAGGTATTGAGGATTTCCTATTGTTGAGCACTCGTTTACAAATCCTCCAATAGTCCTTGGAGCCGAACTTGCGGTCAGCTAAGTGCTGTCGCATTCTCTCCGCAAACAACTGTTTGGCGTCATTTAGAGTTCTCTTGCACTCACTGCGAGCGGATGTGAACAGGCGCCTATTGTGATCAGTTGGCTGTCTCTGGAATAGATGGAAGTAATGGTTCCTGTGGGCAATGGCGGCTGAGCAGGCTGGAGAGAACCACGGAGGGGAATGAGGTTTTAAGCAATACTTCCTGGTGGGTATGAAGGCATCAATGCCAGCTTTCACCCATGACGAGACCTCAGAGGCACAGTCATCAACTGATAGGTCAAACACTTTTCCCCAAGGGACGTCGCAGAGGAAATCGCGAAAGGCTTCCCAGTCAGCTTTTTGGTAGAGGTAGGAGGTTCTATGAGTAGGGGGATCCTGGGGGGAGTGAGATTGGAAAGAAATACTGAGGGAGACTACAGCGTGGTCGGAGTTGCCGAGAGGGCAAAGCTGCGAGACTTGACAGGCGTCGGGCGCAGAGGTGAAACATATATCTAGCAGTGAGGAATGACCCGAGGGTGTGCTTGGGAAGCGAGTGGGGAAGTCCACCACTTGCGTAAGGGATTGGGAAATAGCAAAGTTCATGGCGTGAGTGCCCGCCGAATCAGTAACAGCGTTTTCAAGCCACTCAGAGTGATGGGCATTGAGGTCTCCAAATACAAATATGTGGGCAAATGGGTGATAGGTAATAGCCTTATCTATGTCGTCGGCAATGCTATCTAGTAGGGAGCAGTCAGGAGAGGAGGGAGAACGGTAAAGGAAGAATAGGTAGCTAACCGAACTGAGGAGAGACAAGCGGAGACATATGTATTGGTGGTCAGTAGATTCGAGTGAAGTCACCCTAGTTATGGGGAGGTGTTCGCTGACATAAACACCCAGCCCATGCATGTGGACAGTAGAATCCTTCCTTAAAAGGGGAAGATAACCAGGGATGAAGAGGTCAGAGGAGGGAATAGTTGAGTTGAGGTTAGTTTCGCAGAGCGCGAGGATGTCAGGGGACTTTTCATGCAGGAACGCTTCTACACTAGCAAAGTTAGTACGAATGCCTCGGATATTAGTGAAGGAGAGGTTAATGGGCTTAGGTGGTTTGGATTTAGCTGGTTTAGGGTCGTTTCTGTTTTGTCTTGTCATGTTTTTGGTTTATAGAAAGGGACCTAGGGTAGAGGATACAGGCGGTCATTACCCACGATCTGAGCTGGGAGGGAGACTGGCTAGGGCTGCAACAAGGTGTGGCCTCGGGGTTGCCCACCGAAAGCGCTTGCAGGGACACCTATCCATGCGCGACATGGCACTACAAGAACCCCGATATTATACAACTGTTGATCAGAGCAGCCGCTCTTGACGCTACGCAAGAGTTAGGGCTCCTAACTACCAGTCGGAAGCAGCAACCAGGAAACTGCCAACCCGGTACCCTCACAGTGATGAGCCATTGCCACCAACCGGCCAGATCGCAGGAAACTCACGGAAGCACCAGTACCAAGGTCTGAAGAGAGAGAAGTGAAAACCGGAAACCACATCCTAAACAGGAAACAAGGAACGAGCCTCTACTCCAGTTCAATAGACGTGGGAGGAGTATAGACCGGGCGATAGTGTGACCTATCTACTCCTATTTGTGACCTATCTACTCCTATTTGTGACCTATCTACTCCTATTAATATACATTATGGTTATTGCAAATCGCATACAGTAGCTACTCTGGCATCTATGCATCGTTCATTTAGCAATGAATTAGAACACTCTCAGCTATTGAGCGTGTATAATGATAATATATATGCTAAAAAGTCTGCCTCCTTCTACCGAGCGCCAGTAGCTCAGAGGTAGAATCGTCGACTGATGTCAATTCGGTCGGGTTTCAATCCTGGATAAAAGGCAACCGGCTGTTTAACCGTACTGATGAGCTGTTATACAGTGAAACTGAAACATATGTCTGTGGATGACTATATATATATATATATATATATATATATATATATATATATGGATTTATTGATTGTTTAATTACTTAGCTTCTGGTCATAATAAGATTAGACCAATGCACATTTGTATTCAAATGTGTTCAATACAATTATATTGTAGAACTTTCGAATATGTTCTATTTGTAAACGACTTATTACACGACCTAAATTTCTACCGTAAATGGTGTCTTCAGGCGATTTGCAATAACCATTTATATATATATATATATATATATATATATATATATATATATATATATATATATATATAAATGGTTATTGCAAATCGCCTGAAGACACCATTTACGGTAGAAATTTAGGTCGTGTAATAAGTCGTTTACAAATAGAACATATTCGAAAGTTCTACAATATAATTGTATTGAACACATTTGAATACAAATGTGCATTGGTCTAATCTTATTATGACCAGAAGCTAAGTAATTAAACAATCAATAAATCCATATATATATATATATATATATATATATATATATATATATATATATAAGAAAAAAGTATGACAACGGTAATTTTTTTTTCCATATCTTCATAATTTTGGCACTTAAAATTGTTCTCGCTTATGAAAATTTGGTATATTTATCGAGGAAGTATGCTCAGTTTCAGAGATTATCAATGCTGATATCGGATTCAACACAGAAAGATAACTGGAAGATTCAATCAGTATGATTATCTGAATAAGAACGGTATTGTTCTGAAACATGAAAATTTTTATGTAGTAATATAATGCATTTATAAACCTTTGTAATTACAAATTTGCAATATCTATCTATCTATCTATCTATCTATCTATCTATCTATCTATCTATCTATCTATCTATCTATCTATCTATAGTATCTACGCATCGCTCATTCACCAATGAAATAAAGCACACTGGCTACTGGCGTATTATATATCATACGCTAAAAATGTTTGCCTCCTTCTACCGAGCGCCCATAGCTCAGAGGTTGAATCGCCGACTGACGTCGATTTGGTCGGATTTCAATCCTGTGTTAAAAGCTATCGCATGTCTAACCGTACTGATGAGCTGTGATACAGCGAAACAGATCTGTCTGTGGATGACTGTATATACATATATATAAGTAATAGTTACTAATGGATGTGTATTCATCAGTTATATATTTACTTTTAGATAGTGCTCAATACAAAAGTAGAGTATAAATATATGGTAATTATTATTATTATTATGTCATTTTTTCATCATATTTCGATTTCTGCTTTGTCTCACTACCAACCAAGTCTGCGGGGAGACCTAAGGCATGTAGTGGCGTGTTGTTATGGCCCCATTTCATGTTTTTCTATCTTCCCTATCATCCTCAGCATTACATAGATAAAGTTTTCCTTAGTGTGTGGGCTGTACTTAATAAGACAATTTTTTGTATATCTCTTAAGCTGGGGTTTCCAGGGATTCTTTCAATGTGTTGTTTTGTTCCATTTTTTATCATTCCAAGTGCACCTACTATCACTGGCACAACTCTTGTTTTCAATTATTATTATTATTATTATTATTATTATTATTATTTTAGCATACTGCAAGTCAATAGTTGTAAAGTTTCGGTGTTAAAACACCTTCATCAGGCAGTAAACTTTATAGCTATTGAGTTGCAGTATGCCATAATAATAATAATAATAATAATAATAATAATAATAATAATAATAATAATACTTACCATGTCTGTCAGTCTCTCTCTCTCTCTCTCTCTCTCTCTCTCTCTATATATATATATATATATATATATATATATATATATATATATATATAGTATGTTTTAATTTAACTGATTATATTCATTTTGCAAAGATTTTGGTTATGTAAGTTTGCTTGGAAATGAAATATTTATTTTAGGAAAGGAGATATTTTAAAAATTCAGTAAACAGGCTAACATTCTGCCAAGATTTGATAACGGCACTCTCAAGTACGTCATTGCATTTTTCAATTATACGATTCAATTACTACTGGAATCATTGATGTCCTTACATGCCACATTTCTGAGATTTCTATTTCAAGATCGTCGTATTTTGATAGTTTAATGAAGATCTTATTTGTAAACATAAGTGAAAGTGCTCGATATCGAGATAGAGCTTGAATAGGATTAATGTGGAGAATTTTGTAAATTGAGCAGTCATGCTGTAGGTACCTCCACTCATTTTCGATACTTAAACTGAAATTGAAATTTTCAAAATAAATAAGTTATCTTCAATCATTAAAATTAGCTTTAATTGAAAGCCAAGCTATTCAATTGAATAATTCTAGTAAGCAAAACATACTGGTGTATTTTTAACCTAAATTATATTGATTGAAATAAAAAATTTTGAAATTTTGCAAATTTTTAAAAATATACCGCCATTTTTTGATTGATTGACTCATTACATAAACAGTAGCCAAATTTATGTTTTAAAAATCTTGCAAAAATAAAATATACCTCGCTGACACATTATTTAAGTCAATTTTTAAAATTAAAACATATCTTTATCTGATTTCAATCAATTAATAATTGCTTACTGCCAGAAATTTACAATAAAAAAAGAAATTACGGTAGCCCTGTTTTATGTCAGTAATTCGAGGCGATGACAGATTTACGACTACCGGGTGGACTCAAGAACGCAATGTATGGCGTTCAATCGTGCTAAAATTTCCATATCTTTTTTTTGTTAATTATCATAAATTAGTTAATGCACCTACGATCACAATTAATTAATAAATTGAAAAATTGAAAAAAAAAATGCCTACTTTAAATGTTGAAGGAATTACACGCAAAACAGGCTGTTAAATTTTAGTTAAATTTTAGTATTTTAACGTAGAAAATAAAATATCGTAAGAATGAAAATGAGTTCTTCTATGAAAAGGGGAATAACCCAGAACGCTTGTTAACTTATAAAATCAAATGGAACATCGTACTTTATAAACTTGAACATCGTAATTTATAAATTGGAATATATTTACACAAATAACTTTTTTTTTAATATACGGGTTGAAAAATTTTTATTAAATTTTTTTTTGATAGGCAGTATAATCATCAATTCTTAACTAATAAAAATAATCATACAGTTCTTTAAAAGATTTTTAAAAATATTTTTAAAACTTTATGAATTATTATATTAAAAAAAATGAAAACAATTCTTTTAAAATTTTATTACTAATCGAAAATTTTTGTTTTCTTCAGACTATAATGTTCTTAATTTTTATTATTTATTCCAGCAATTAAAAGCTTATCAAATTAAATTTTAAAAAAATAATAATTTAAAAAAAAATTTATTAATTTGTGAATGAGTATTGAAAGTTTCATTAAAATCCGACAATTATTTGATTTTCGCGAGAATTTCCAAATTAATGTGTTTGTCACCGAAAAAGTAAGTTACGTAAAAAAAAAGAGTTACGTAATCGATTGTAAACAATCGTAAGATTTTCTTCGATTTTTTGCAACGCTAACTCCAATCAAAACAAAATTTTCTGCCAAAATTTCGAACATGTTAAAAGGGAAAAAACTTTTATAAAAATTACATTGATCTTTCCTCTTAATAATATTATAAACATTTTGATAGAAAAAGTTTGTTTTATTGTTTTGAACCTTTTTAAATCATACTATGCTGGTTTTTTTGTGATGTAATGGATAATGGAGGTACCTAAATATATATATATATATATATATATATATATATATATAGAGAGAGAGAGAGAGAGAGAGAGACAGATAGATAGATAGATAGATAGATAGATAGATAGATAGATAGATAGATATAACTTAAAAACAAGGAATTTATTTTATTTATAGTCTATAGAGCTCTTTCGCCCAACATCTCATCAGGAGAAAATCGTTGGAATCACAAATCAAACGAAAAACAGCAACGAAAATGAAGAGCAAAAATAGGGGGAACGTTAAAATAAATATACATATAAATATGTATTTATAACGAGGGGAGGAGAAATGACGTGTAAATAATTATCGAGGGACCGTTAAAATAAAATACCCCCCAAGAAATAACGAAATCCTTCTGCCGGCAAATATATATACATCTATATAGCCATCTGCAGACAGATCTGTTTCGCTGTATCATAGCTCATCAGTACGGTTAGACAGCCGATTGCTTTTTACCCTGGATTGAAACCCGACCGAATTGGCGTCAGTTGACGATTTTACCTCTCAGCTACGGGCGTTCGGTAGAAGGCGGTCGACTTTTTAGCATGCATATTATCATTATATATATATATATATATATATATATATATATATATATATATATATATATATATATCGAATAAAAAAATAGGGTTGTTCCAATATATATATATATAAGTAAAGACAAAATTTTCTGATTGACTTTATAAAATTAAAAGTAAGGATTTTCTTTTAAAAACACAAGTAAATAACAAAATTTCAATTTTTAATTTTAAAAAATTAAAATATTCTTATAACCTATTTCAAAAGTCAATGTATAGCATGAAAAATAATAAGTGATATAATTTAATGTCTAATAAACAAGAGTGAATAGATATCTTTTATTGCTGTTGGTTTTTAAACTTTCTTATTTTACTTTATTTATTTATTTATTTATCTATTTATTTATTTATTTATTTTATATATATAAATATTTAATATTTATTAATTTATTTCAATTTAATTTATGTAATTTATTTTAAATAGTAGTAGGTTTGATTTAACTATTTCTTTTAATTTTTTAAACATTTTGGTCATACAAGTTGGTTTGGGAAAAACATTTCTTTTAGGAAATGAGATATTTTAAAAATTCAGTGGGGCAGGTTAACAATTATGACAATATTCGATAACGGCACTCTTAAGTAAGTTATTCCCCTTTTTTTTTTTAATTATTGTGCCATTTTTAGATCGATATTGTGATTGAGCTTTATTCCCAAGCGGTAACCGATCTAAGTGCTGACCAGGCTCAACGTTGCTTAACCTCGGTGATCGAGCGAGAACCGGTATATTCAATGTGATATGGCCGTAAGCCTGTTTATATATATATATATATATATATATATATATATATATATATATATATATATATATATATATATATATATATATAGGACTGCTGGTAACCAACGACACCTATCGGAATGGAAGTTCAAGGAATTTAGATATAACATGGATATAATCTAGTCTTGCAACAAATAGAATGGAATTATCTTATCAACAATTGAGTAAAGAAAAGAAATAATAGCCTTAACTTAATCTAATTAAACGTAATTTTAGGCTTAACTTATCACAGATCTAGGAAAATAAAAATAAAATTTTGGCTTAGAAATTTGAATTATGATTTCATGTATAAACTTGCTGGTGACATGAGTCACGTGTTGTTTTGTTTGTATTAAACTTCTCCTCCCACTATATCCCGGCAAACGGAAACGGAAATACTTCTTATAGTGGGCTATCCTATGTTGCCTCCCCCTCCGCCTGGCCTTGACTGAACTTTCATTCCGTAGTAATACGACATGAAACAAGTCGAATAGGGCCTTCCGTCTGATGAAGTCGGTGATTGTTGGCAACAACAATTATTGACTGAAATAAATTTATTACGGAAATATGACCGGTGTTTAAAGTTTTTCTTAAAAGAAAACAGAAAATATATATATATATATATATATATATATATATATATATATATATATATATCGCTGTTTTGGGTTTTTTGTTTAGAATTCTTATTTGTATTTTTTTTTTAATTAGTATAATT
>JBBBDQ010001165.1:645000-725000 GCA_037127315.1 Ascarosepion bandense
TAATTCGTTTCTTCCCTCGAGTTATGGGTTAAATAACTGGACAGATTGGGTTCTATAGCCTTAGTCGGCAACCAGTCTACCGCAGAAAGTAATGGCAACCTACTACGGAATAATCTTCTGCCCAGTCAGTTATGTCTCTTTCGATCGCCCAAACGTATGGCATTTAACTGACTAACTGAATATAATAGTTGAAAACATGATTAAGGCTTCTGCTGGTCATTAAGTGGGGGATCAGTTTTATATTGTCATGAAGTAATAAACTGATCCCCCACTAATTACTATTTAATCATATAATACATCTTTTCTCGCTCTAGCTATCAGTCAAATATTAGGACAGATTGGGTTCTATAACCTAGGCTGGCAGCAAGTCTACCGCAGATAGTAATGTCAACCTACTGCAGGATAATCTTCTGCCCAGTCGATACATGATCGCCTAAGCGTATATAACGTATGGCACTTAACTGACTGATAGAGAGCTCGGTGTGATTTGATATTTTGTGGGATTGGTCTTGTTTGTGATTGGCTGATTTTCGTTTTCTTTATTTTTATTTTGCAGGTGTTTACTTTCTCTTTAATGTTTTTATTATTATTGCTTTATTTAATCTACGCGTCAGTGTATATCCGCTTAATTGCTTTAGACTGAATATTTGTCCGCTCGTTTTTCGTTTTTTTTTTCTTTTTTTTTTTTTGAGCCATTTAAATTGAGGTCTTTTTTATTGGTTTGATCTATTTTCTTACCGTGTTGGTGTATTTGACTACTTAAGTGTTTCTTTTTAAAGTCATGGTTTAATCTTTGTGCTCTTGTGTATATTTGTGTTTGTTGGCTTTACGACTGGATTTTTTATTTGGTGGTGGTTATGTTATTTTCCGTATTTTGTTGTGATTGTTTGTATATTCATTTATTATTTGTATGTTTTGTTTTTGCTGTTATTTATTGTTATCTGTGTAGCAAAGTATATATATAGTTTCTGTTATTTAAAATTTAATTTTGGTTATTAAAGCTGAATTTGCTATTTTCTCTTGTAGGCATAATTTAGTTTTTGCTATTGCTGCTATGTGGTGGTGCTCTTTTTTACTATTTCTGATTTAATTTTGGTGTTAATATTATTTACTTTCTAGTTCCATATGTATTTTGATAGTGTTGTGTTCCTTTTGTATTTTTATGTCTTGAGTGATATTTTGTTATTATTAAATCTTTCTATAAAGGATGTTTCTGTTGCTCCTATGTAACTTTTTTCGTTTGTGTTGGTGTTACTTGTAACGGTAGCTTTGTAGATTATATTATTACTTAGAAATTTATTATTGAGTTGACAATTGTCTTTAGGTAGTTACATTTGTCCGTATTGTGTTGTTGGTTTATGTTGCTGTTATTGGTTTTATTGAGTATTTTCTTGTTTGGTTATTATTTTTCCATGTTTTCCATGCGGCTGTAACTGATTTTAACATTATTTTTGTTGATGTTTTTTATAGTCTGTTGTGTTTAAGATAATATTTTTCTATTATTTAAAAAAATATTTTTCCTATTTTTGTTTTTATATTGTTGTTGTAGGTTGGATTAGGCCAGATTATGTTTCTTTTTCTATTGTTTTTATTTTATTTCTCTTCGGTTATTATTCAATTTTATTTGAGTATCCGCTGTTTTTTTTTTTGTTTGTTTTTTTTTTTAGTGCTGACTCACATGTTTCTTTGTTTTTGTTGAATATATTTATGTTATTGAAGTTTATGAATAGTTTTTTGTTTATAAATATGGGTATGTGTTTGAGTACACTACTGGCCATAATTATTAGGCCACCCAAGTTTTTAATAGAAATTATGTATTTCATGCCATTTGAAGTGGATAATTCTAAATGAAACTAGAATTATTATTTCGTTATTATTATTGTGCAAAATTTTACAAAGCAAGGAAACAAAGATGAACTCGTTCGAATCACCCTAAATTTTCATCATTCTTTCGTTGATGAAACTGCAATATAAGTAATTATTAAATATTTATAAATTCATTTGATGCACATGTTATTTTGCAATATTAACAAAAGAACCATTCTATTTTCATTTACAATTATTCACTTGACAATAAATAGTCAGAAATAGTAAGAAATGCATAATTTCTTAAAACGCTGGGGTGGCCTAATAATTATGCCCGGTAGTATACATTGGGAGAGTGATTAGAATATTTGTTGATATATATGGGATTGTTGTTTTCGTTTCTGTATTGTTTCTCTAGATTGTTCTTTTTGTTGAGTGTTATGTCTAAGATATTTTATTATTTTTATACTTGTTTTTACATCTATAGTGAATCCTAGAATGGTAAATATTTTTATAATTTGTTTTCTTATATTTTCCGTAGTTCTATCGCTGTTTTTTTTAGAATTATTAGACCGTCGTCTATGTATAAACCTATGTCTTTTTTATTGATAATTTTTGTTAATTTGTTGATGATGCATGTAAAAATTCGCATATTTATGCACCGCCTTAGTTTCCCAGTGTTACGTTGAAGTTGTAGTCATTGCTGATAGTATTGTTGTTGCTGGGGTTACTTTTTTTTAGCCATACCAGTTATACCTGCACAATAAAAAAGACAACCTATCACAAAGAAGACCAATCCTATAAAAAAATATGAAATCACACTGAGTTTCTTATAAATGAAGCAAAAAGAAAAACAAAGAAAAAAAAAGGGACTCAGCAGCAAGCAAAAACAGCCCCTATGAGTAAGGAAGTCATAGCGGTGTCCTCATGAAGCTTCAAAGTCGGCATGAATCTGCTCAGCTAAAGTGACAAATTCTTTGCACTATATATCGGCTCTGTAAATAAATATTTTTAATTACATTGAGGTCTTTAGCTGGATCAGTTTTGATATTTAATTTCAACAATTATTATTGATAGAATCTCCTCTGATATATATATATATATATATATATATATATATATATATATATATATATACATTATGACAAATTCTCGAAAGAGACATGACTGACTGGGCAGAACATTCTCCCACAGTAGGTTGCCATTACTTTCTGCGGTAGAGTGGTTGCCGACCAATGCTATAGAACCCAAACTATCCTGTTATTTAACCCGTGACTGGAGGGAAAAGGTGGATTAATACCTTTCCCAAAGGGTATTTGCGCGTAAGTGAATGTAATGAATTCAACTGGAATTGAAACACGGCTCCCCCGATTTCTCATTCTGAGCTGATATCTACTGCAACACAAGAGATGTATAAAAAATATTCTTTAAAAAATGGCGATGCAAACGTTGAAGATCTACTGAACGAATTCTTTAGGAAGCAATGTTCAAATCTGAGAAATACTAGAGATAAGACATTGAAATAGTAATAATTCACTAGTATATACAAGCATAAGTAGAAAATTATCCATAACGTATATATATATATATATATACACAAAGAATCTCAAGCTAGCCAAAACCTACCGCGGTTTCACACTACGGCTGACGAGCCGTAGTGTGAAACCGCGGTAGGTTTTGGCTAGCTTGAGATTCTTTGTGTATCTTTGCTCTACTTTTGCATTCGTTTGTATTTTGCGTTTCGTTTGTACTTTGTATCGAGCTCTTTTTTGTCGTTGGTACCGTTTGTTTTTTTTTTTCTTTACTGCGGAGTATCGTATGTCTTGTCTTTATTCCGCGGATTTCTTTTTTCCCTCCTCTTATCCAACGCCTTAGTGCGCCGGATTGTAACGGAATTAGGTTCTGTTTGTTAATGGTTTTTCTTAAAGTTTATCTTAGTATAAATTTAAAACTTAGATACTTGCAGAATTTATTTAGTTATTATTTTGAATATATATATATATATATATATATATATATATATATATATATATATATATATATATATATAATGTATATATATATATATATATATATATATATGAGAATTTGTCACTTTAACTGAGCAGGTTCATACCGACTTTGAAGCTTCTTGAGGAACACCGCTATAACTTCCTTATTCATAGGGGCTGTTTTATAAATAGTTTTTGTATTTTCGGTCATCCTTATTTCAATTGTTTCATATGACTTGTAATTTTAAGTTAGTTTTCATCACGTGTGAGCAAGGAAAATCAGGTGGTATATTCAATTTGACCTTTACATATGTGTTGCCAGGGTAGAGACACATGCTATAAACTAATATTATTTTCGTTATATTTTAAGTAAAAAACAATTTTCTATTTTTCAAAATCCAGTTACGCAATCCTAAATCAAATAAGTTTCATCAGATAATATATTTCTGTAGCAGTTAATTTATTTTTGAAAGTTTTCTTAATCAAAAAGAGTGAAAATCTTTCTGTTGGTGGTTATCAATAATGACGTAATCAAAATCAAAATCAAAATGGACGGCTAAAACTGACATTAAAAACGATTTAAAACATGCTTGAGGTACGCAAGAGTAATTTTCATCTTTTAATGACCTTTTTTTTCTGTTGATTTTATATTTTGTGATTATGTACGCAAACGTGAAAAACATATCTGTTCTATAGTCTTTGATATTGGCAAAAACAATATGAAGTTTTTTGCTATGGGAATCCAGGAAGTAACTGACACAGACATTTCTGAGCACACACACACACACACACACACACACACACACACACACACACACACACACACACACACACACACACAGATGCACACAGACGCACACACACACAAACACATGCACACATGTAGACAGACGCACACGCATAAAAGTGCACACATACGTACACACAGAGGCACACACACACACACAGAGGCACACACACACACATACACACACACACCTATAGATTAAGTTTTTAGCTTAAGGTTTAGCACTAAAATTTAACTGAAAACAAAGAAGAGAGTACTGGATTGTTATGTGATGTCTGTCCATCAGTATGACAGCGAATGTTTAAAATCTCTTCAACGATGAAGGAAAGATTCGTTGCAACAGAAATATGGTTCTCCAGAAGGATGCTGAGAATACAATGGACCGAACATTTGAACGATGACGAGGTTTTGAAGAGGATGGACATGAGAAGGAAACTGATTTTTAAGATCAATGAAGAGACAGCTAAAGAGTTTGGAACATGTAATGAGGTCTTGCAGTTTGATACTCACAGGCGAGACAGAGGAAAAGAGAAACAAGATGGTCTTCAGCAAGTGGATGGCAGAGCATTGTTTGGAAGGGGTAAAAGGAAGTGTGTTAAGAGTTACAAGATGTGGAAGGCCATGATCGCCCACATCTTGAAGACACACAGTACATAGAAGAAGGAGCGTAGCCACCTTTGAAGATAGAAATCAGAAGTTAAAATTGCTCCCTGGCAGCATATCACACCATGGGGCCAATTTAAGAAGATAAGAAGATATTTCAGCGCGCCCACGTTCCTACCGAATGTGACACAAGGTCGAAGTTTAAAATGAGTTTAACGGCAATACCGTGGAACAATTGCTGAAATCTCCTTTTGGAGACACTTTAGCTACCGGCTATTGTCTCTTCTGCAGCTCTAATAACTGGCAGTGTAAAGTGGAGCTTGATTTTAAAATTATTTTGAAACTACCCACTCGAAGCCACGTAAGACCTTTGATATCTTTGGGTAAGACCAGAATATTGTTCTGTTCCGAACATCTAACTGCTAGTTATATTCTCTCAATACCTATTTTTTGATCCCAACGAAGATGTTACCTTAGGGTTCATAAAGAATATGAAAATATGAAATTGCGCCTTTTCTGACCATGTGAGTCGGGTTTGAATCTCACATAGGTCGATTTGTCAAGGAATTGATTTTTTTTTACCTAAGGAATCGATCAGTTCAGTACAACTGAAAAGTATATGGGGTCCCACAGGTTGACACAACACTTGTGAGTGAAATTGGGAAGACGGAATTGTTCGGTAATAGTCAATGGTTGTTTTAGTACGAAGTTGCAAGTTATCGTAACCGAGGTTTTGAATTTACCATATTAGTTCAAACGATTGATCCCTCCAAATTAAACGCTCTCTCCCAGATAACTGTAATTTAGGTCAACTTAGCATAATTGCAGTATAAACCACAGATTGGCCCCCTGTGTGTTGAACAAACACAGATGTCCCTGAGAAGGTGTATGCAACTGGGATTGTCTATCCGCACTAACAGAAGTGTGTGCTACATGGAAACGTGTAGCCGGCTACAAAAATATAAATACGTCAGTCAGTTAGTTAGGCGCCATACGTGATACACGCTTGGATGATCATGTCTCGAAAGAGACATGACTGACTGGGCAGAACATTCTCCCACAGTAGGTTACCATTACTTTCTGCGGTAGAGTGGTTGCCGAACAATGTCATAGAACCCAAACTATCCTGTTATTTAACCCGTAACTGGAGGGAAAAGGTGGATTAATACCTTTCCCAAAGGGTATTTGCGCGTAAGTGAATGTAATGAATTCAACTGGAATTGAAACACGGCTCCCCCGATTTCTCATTCTGAGCTGATATCTACTGCAACACAAGAGATGTATAAAAAATATTCTTTAAAAAATGGCGATGCAGACGTTGAAGATCTACTGAACGAATTCTTTAGGAAGCAATGTTCAAATCTGAGAAATACTAGAGATAAGACATTGAAATAGTAATAATTCACTAGTATATACAAGCATAAGTAGAAAATTATCCATAACGCATCTTTAGATTTGTCATAATGCCTTCTGCTTACTCACCCTGACAGTTAGTACTATTGTGTGCTCTAGGGAAGAACAAAGAGCAGTGATCTGATTTCTATGGTCAGAAGGTGTGCCAGGGGCTGAAATATAACGGAGGCTTTTAACGCAATACGACGACAGTGCACTACAGCGTGGAAATGTGCATGAGTGGACCGAGAAGTTTAAAAGTAGCAGGATAAGTGTGACGAACGAAGTAGAAGCAGAACGCCCGTCAACATCAACCGCTAACGAGAAGATTCGGCAAGCTCAAGAGATGTTAATGTCGCACCAACGAGTTATCATCGATAAGATAGCATGTTCTCTGTTGATTCGGATCTCTGCTCGTTGTTCCACATTGGTGAACACTACTAGCAGGGAGGCAACGTTTAAACTGTGTCAACGGTAAGAAAACTCGCGTAAACAAGCTCCAACTTTGGTTTTGTACTTCTGCTATGCATTGAGAGATTCTTGATAAAAAACAAAGACGGATCTACTGTTTTATTGGTCTTGACCTGGCAGCTTGGTATTTCCTCCGCTGCTTTTTCTATGGTACTAAATTATTATAGTGTCTACGGCTATATTGTGTTCAATACACCGGTTTCCGTCCGATCACCGAAGTTAAGCAACATCGAGCCTGGTCAGTACTTAAATGTGTGACCATTTGGGAATACTAGGCGCTGTAAACGTAAGGACTAAGGATGGTCCACGAGTCCTTGAGCGTTGGGCGCAGGGCTAACAACCCTGCCCCGTAAAAACAGTTTGTTACAGAAACAGCAACAAAAAGTTGCTGCCCTATGCACCATCTGGGTGTGACGGATAAATGATGATGATATTATTATAGTGGTTACGTGGTCGAAGTTTGAGCTTTATTGCGCTAATTTTCTTTTTACTGTTACAGTTTAAACTTTGTTCCTCATTGGTGCACATTGCTAGCAGAGTGGGCAAGTTTACACTGTAACAGCATCAAGAAAACTGGCGTGATCTAGTTCATAAATGAACTAGTGTTATTTCTGAGTTCACTTTTGTGCTCATAAATGCGTTTTTTTTTTTTCATTTCTACTTGTTTCTCCAATATATTGGGAGGAACAGTTTTGACATTTTATTTTATAAATGCCAACTTCAGAAATACTGTTGTTATTAGTGTTTGAGGATCTGAGCATATCCATAATGATTTTGGAAGTGTTTGTGACAATTTTAAGATTATCTAGATGAGATAGGTTGTTCTGGAAAGTGGACGTGATAGAGTTGGTCGGTAGTATTATGCACTAGTCATACATGGAAATAAATTCAAAATTTTGATTTTAAAAATGCTACACTCATAAAAAAGAAAATAACTCATTTAGAAGGAAAATCTTCAAGAGTGCCGCTATTGAATATTACCCAAATATTAATCTACGCCCAGGATTTTTCCCTATTTCACCTTTTTTAACAGAGTTACTACTCTCCCAAACAAACGTACACAACAGTATCAAGAAATCAAAAGAAAATGATGGAATCCGTCAACACAGCAATAACAAATGTCTCTACACGTGACAGTATTTGACGTAATTTTCAGTTCACAGTATAAAAATAGCGTTCTTTAAATTCTTTCAGCTACTAAGGGCATTTTGTTTAGTTATTATTAGTAACTTTGTTTTAATAAATTCATTTCGTTTTTTGCCTTGAAGAAGTCCACATTGGATGAAACGCGTTGGTAACTAATACAGTTTTCCTGTTGTCATTTAATATATATATATATATATATATATATATATATCTGTGTGTGTGTATGTATATATACTATAGTCATCCGCAGACAGATCTGTTTCGCTGTATCACAGCTCATCAGTACGGTTAGACTCCGATTGCTTTTTAACCCAGGACTGAAACCCGACCGAATTGGCGTCAGTCAGCGATTCTACCTCTGGGCTATGAGCGCTCGGTAGAAGGAGCCAGACTTTTTAGCGCGTCTATTATTATTTGTGTTGATGCTTATGCTACATGCTTCTTGTTGACAATATTGCCGAAACCAATTATCATTTCATGTTTTTTTTTATTTCACTTTATTGTTTGCTATTGACAATGTTTCAGTGAAAATAAGTTCAAAAGATACATTTGCATAAAGAATATACCTAGACGGTTAGTAATGAATTGTTCATATAGAACTAACTTTTGCAATAATGGCAGAGTAGTGTTTGGGACGTGCGTTGTGGATATCGGCTCGGAAGAAGAAATCGGAGAGCCGAGTTCGAATTCCAGTTAAATTCGTTGCATTCACTTACGCGCAAATACCCTTTATTCTCCCTCCAGCTTTGGGTTGAATAGAAAGACAGATTGAGTTCTGCGGCCTTTATTGGCAACCAGTCTACCCTTAACTGAATGACTGAGTATCGTAAAAAAAGTTCTTGATCGTAAAAAAGAAAATTTGTAAAATAGAAATTAATTAAAAACGATCGATATGATCATCAAAGAAAAGCAACATAGTATTTATATACATATATATTGGATCAAATTAAAATTCAGAAGAATTCCCTATTTGTTTCATATGTATATATATATATATAAAAGTAATTTGGAAATTTTCTATTTTTAAATGTTTGGCGTCATCAGAAAGTTAAATTTATTTTAACAAATGTACATAGCAAGATGAAACTTGATTTATTTTATTCCTTTATTTTATTTTATTTTATTATTTCTCCGCAAGTAAGGTGGGACCTCTACTAGTGCGCAGGGGTGGTACAGTGAGAGAAACAACTCAGTACAATAGGTACTGAAGAAAATATAAAAGATGAACAAGTTTCAAGTACATAGAACATAGTAATGGACGTTGCATTTAAATGTTTAGAGAGTATAGCTTTCAGGGAAGCAAGTAAGCGGAAGGGAGTTCCACAAGCGGGAAGTGCGAGAAAAGAAACTGTAAGTACAAGTGAGTACCGCCGCTTCTAAATGTAAACTTATTTATAAATGGAACTTTGTGTATGTGAGTATGTATGTGTGTGTCTGTATGTGTGTGTGTGTGTGTGTGTGTGTGTCCATTAATTATAGACTCCGAAACGGCTGAACCGATTTCCTTGAAAATTTACACAGTTGTATTATAAGCATCTGCGAGTGTCTTTAGCTAGGTTTTGTGTCGAGGTACCCCCGGTAAATATTGAAAATCGATAATCGAAAAAATCGGGTTATAGAAGGAGTGGTCCGATTTTAATCAAATTTGATACATTCATAGACAAAGACATAAGAAATGATATTCAGAAGTTTCAAGGTTGCAGTTCTTACAATAGTGCAGAAAATCGATAATATACATATATATATAAAAGGCAAGATGTTTGTGGGTGTGTTTGTATTTTTTTTCAGCCCTTTTAGTTTAGCTTTTGCTTCGGGTTTGGGTTTAAGTAGGTATAATTGTAGTTCTTAGTCTCAACCATGATACCATTTACTCAGAAGACTTATTTAGCCTTCAAAATTCAGTTTACGACGAAAAAAACTAATTTGATATCGATACCAGGAAATCAAAATTTCACTTACATCCATTCATTTTTCTTTCAGTCTACGGTTTCGCTTTAACTGGAAACAACTATTGCTTTTTAGTCTTTCGTGCCAACGTCCAAAGAGTCTGAGCTCCAGGACCATAGATTAGTTTTAAAGCTTTCATTACACCCGAGCAACGCCGGGCTATTCTGCTAGTGTATTATATTTGTATTTAACTGTTTAACGCATTTTTTGTTAGTTTTATTTATTTATTTATTTTTTTACTTTAGCTGTATCGTTATACTTTCCGTCATCATTTATATAATACATATTATTATTCCTAACGATCAATATAATTATGCACATTTCTTTTAAGTTTCTTCATAATAGATGAAAGTTCATAAAAACAGATTGTAAGTAATATTAAATTTATTAAGAAAATATTATTTTCATGAAACAATTACATTTAATCTTTAGATTAAAAAAAAGTTATTTTCATTTACTTTAGTTATTTAAGGTACTTAAATTTATTTTAATAAACTGAGGGTAAAACACTACGCCTCCTTGGTCTCACACTCTCAGCGGACCTCAAGTGGAATGACTATATCGAATCCATTGCTAAATCCGCTGCTATGAAAGCCGGTTCTCTATGCAGGGCCCGGAGGTTTTTTCCGTCTGAATCTATCCTGCACATTTATAAATCTACCATCCGCCCGTGCATTGAATACTGTTGCCATATCTGGTCGGGGGCACCTGCTATTCTCCTTGGGCTTCTCGGCAAGGTACAGCGGAGGGTCTGTAATGTGATCGATACCGACTTAGCAGACCGCCTGCAGTCTCCCTCTCACCGGCGTGACGTGGCTTCCCTGTGTCTCTTCTATAAATACTTTCACGGCTTCTGCTCCAATGAATTTAGATCACTGGTGCCCCCTAGGTTCGAATTTGCACGAGATACTAGATTAGCAACTAGATCCCACCCTTTTACAGTGAAACCAATAAAATGCAACCGCAACTTCTACTCCAACAGTTTCTTTTCTCGCACTTCCCGACTATGGAATTCTCTTCCACATGACTGCTTCCCCGACGGCTACAATCTCCAGGAGTTTAAATGTAAGGTCAATAGACACCTCCTAACACACTAACTTCCATTCTTTCAAACACACTAACTTCCATTCTTTCAAACACTCTTCTCACCCACCCAACTATCTATCACCCCCCTTCTGACATTTCCTATATCTAACCACTCTTCCTATTTACCTTCCCCTATGTAGCCCCAAGCAGTGGAATGCCTTGCTTGGGGTGAAATGATTAAAAAAAAAAAATTTCTAAAACGCTCTATTATTTACATTTACATTTATTATTTACAAGATTATTTACATTTTTTAGAAAACAAAAATTACGCGGAATTTAGTCAATACATATAATATTTTAGACATGCTAAATGGACCTGAGAATTAATCTAAATCTTTACCAAGACAATTTAAAATGTTCTCATCAAATTTTAAGTTTACCGAGTAAAAAAAAGTTTTCTGAATACGATATATTTCAGTTCAATTCTCCATTGAAATAATTTTCCGATGTTTTCATGAAAAACAAAAAAGAACAAAACAAAACAAAAAAAAAAAACGTTGCTTCTTTTTAATATTAGTCAAGAATATAAAAAATAAACTAAATATTTGGCAACAAATAAGCATCTTCCACTAATTATGTCAATAGCTATTGTTCAATATACATTTAACTCTGTTTTCATAATAATAATAATAATAATAATTAGATAAAAATCGAGAGCTCGATGAATATTATCCTGAGCAAATATACCGAGAGGAAAATTCAATACATAATCAGTCAGTTAAGTGCCATACGTGATACACGCTTTGGCGATCATGTCTCGAAAGAGACATGACTGACTGGGCACAAGATTATCTCGCAGTAGGCTGCCATTGCTTTCTGCGGTAGATTTGTTGCAAGCCAAGGCTATAGAACACAATCTGTCCTGTTATTTAACCCATCACTGGAGGGAAGAGACGGATTAATACCTTTCCCAAGGGTATTTGCGCGTAAGTGAATGCAACGAATTCAACTGAAATTCGAACTCGGCTCCCCGAATCCTCGTTCCAAGTCGATATCCACTGCACCACAACGCACATCCCAATACAAAATAAGACGGTTATAAATCCTGTATTTATGTCAACAGTGTAAAAAACTACTGCTTCGTTCAAACCGTTGAATTTTTATAGTTGTAGTATACTCGTAATAATAATGTTAATAACTTACAGTAAATTAATTGTTACTTAGAAGTTGGGTCACCTTAAAAGGAAGCTATCGGTAATAGTCATGACAAGATTAACCGTTTCCTATAAGGAAACATTTAGTAATCATTGACAGTGAATGTTGTTATTTGTTGAAATTTATAAAACCTTTCTCCCAAAAGAGTTTTTTTTTGGTGAAAAAAGGTTTTTCAAGTCTAGTAACTGTGATCAATCTTTACAGTATTAACGGTTGTGGTGGGGGTTTCCTTCCTAACCTTTAGTCTGTAGTAGTGTGGAAAGTCAATTTTGATTATGTCATTTTTTTCTTCTTGTTACGCGCTATATCCATTTTAATTTCCTTCTGTTGAATCTCCACAAATGATGTGGTTTCAGTTATTTGGTTAATTTCTTTGTTTGCGACTCTGTAGCCCCATATCAGAATGTTTCTCACTAAGTGCTTCTGGGTTCATTTGTTCAAAGTCTTTTAAAATTATTGATATGAGAAATCGCTTGTATACAGCTTAAAGTTTATAAATTTATCGCCAGGTATCATAAACATATGAAAGTCTCTATCTGAAAAGGCTATTCCATCACATTAAATCGTGTTTTTAGATTAATGTTTTTACGAACTTTTGGTGTTGCAACAGTTTATGTGATTCTAAGTGTGTTCATCGCCAAGACAGTTTAGATATTACTGAGCAGTTCTAGTGCCAGACGAAATCCATATGAAAGTCTTGATATGATTTTAGAACATGACTAGATTTTCAGTTATTGTTTTGGTTTTGTAGCAACTTGAGGTATTCGGCGAAACTACCTTTAGCAAAGCATAGTCTATGTTCAATTTCCGTGTCTTCTATAGCAAATTTGTTATAATTGATCAATACACAGATATTTGAAGTATTTAGTATTTATTAATTTCGCATCCTGAATTTTTATGATTCTAAGTATATGAACAATACTCATTAAATTTTTTCCTTAGCATTACAGTTTCGTTACAATTCTCTCTTGTCTGTTTTACGCGTTTTTTTTTTCGTATTCCAGTTTAATACATGGCATTCACTTACGCACAAATACCCTTGGAAAAGGAATTAATCCGTCTCTTTCCTCTAGTTATGAGTTAAAGAACAGGACAAATTGAGTTCTATAGACTTGGCTGGCAACCAGTCTACTGCAAAAAGTAATGCCAACCTACTGCGGAATAATCTTCTGAACAGTCAGCCATGTCTCTTTCGGGACATGATCTCTCAAGCGTGTATCACGTAGAGTTCTTAACTGACTGATATAATTTGAGAATATTCTTTGACTGTGTCCATTCTTATTAACTGAAAAAAAAAAGAACAAGTAAGATATTTTTCAAACCCATGTTGGTTTCGCTCGATGATCAATACATCGTAATGTTTTCCTTAATTTCATTCATTGTTGCTATCTTTTTATTTTGCCTTTTCTACCAAAAACTTTTGTTCATGACATCACACTTTATTTTAAATAATTTTATTATAGATATTATGATTGGCTGATTAGATTTCCGGAGCTTACCAACACGTTGGAGGTTATTTAAAGCCATAAAATATGTTTAGATTGTAAGAATTTTACTTTTAAATAATAATGGTTTAGTGATAAAAATCTTACTAATTAACACATAGTTAGAGGAGAAGACGGGTTTTATTCATGTATTTCTCAAGAATACAAGTGAATAAAACTCGTGAATTGTAACTCAGTTCTCCGTTTAACAATTGCCGGACATCCAGAGAAGACGGGTTTTATTCATGTATTTCTCAAGAATACAAGTGAATAAAACTCGTGAATTGTAACTCAGTTCTCCGTTTAACAATTGCCGGACATCCAATTTTATACCATCTGGTTTTCCTAAGCAACCTATCCATCTAGATATTGACAAGGTATTAATTTCGCTGATCGTACAGGAATCGGTGTTTCGACGTGATGTGGCCGTGAACCTTATATCAATCAAGTGCCATACGTGATACACGCTTGGGCAATCATGACTGATTGGGCAGAAGATTTTCTCGCAGTAGGTTGCCATTGCTTTCTGTGGTAGACTAGTTGCCCACCAAAGCTATAGAACCCAATCTATAGTAGGAGGTTGGAGAGACGGATTAATATCTTTCCCAAGTGTATTTGTGCGTAAGTGAATGCAACGAACTCAACTGGAATTCGAACTCGGCTCTCCGATATACTACGCATAATAGGATATAATAAAATTGATCTCATTGCTAATATACATAAGTTAAAATAATTTAACAATTTAAATTGGTTATAACATTATTTACGAAATATATATTCACGTTTCAGCTATGAGAAATACTTGTTAATTATTTTAAAAACAAGAATGTTAAAATGAAACTAATTTATTAAATCATAATAAAATAAATCTACTGAATGAAATTTTTCAGTAAATTATTTATTATTTATATATAATCTATTTGTTATTTGAAAAAAAAAACATGAAAACATTTTCAAAATGCATATAGCATTTATAATTTATGTTTATGTTTTAGAAAAAATATATTCATCAAATTTTGCATAGCTCGGAAAATAGGCATTTCTTTTTCATTTCCAAATCATTATTATTAATTAATTTATTATTTTGTCATTTTCATTATAATTCTATTTCTGCTATGGTCACACTACCTATCAAGTCTGCGGAAAGACTTAAGGCAGATTGTAGTTTGTTGTGTTTCATATTTTTATTAGCACGTTCTGGATATTGGCCATGCAGAGGTTTGTCTTGCCATCGTTGTTTCATTTGTTCAAGAGCTTTATATTTGGCTTTCTTTTTCATATTTTTTGCTGCAATAGTTGGTTCTTGGCTTCTCTTTTGGTTTTCTACAAAATTTACTAAATGTAAATCTTGTTTGTTTTTTCTGCCTTCTTTTATTATTGAATAATTTTTCTATTTGTTTTCATGTTGTTTGACTAACTGTATAATCCAGTCCTTTGTTGTTTCTATATATGTAAGTAAGCTAATAGTTGTTGTCTTGTGTGACAATTCTAGCTGAATATGACCTCTTCCACTTTCTTTACGGGTCTGTATAGACGGTCTACAACTGCCTTTGGATGATACATCTTATGCTTAGAAAGAAACTTTCTATTCATAGAATCCATTCATCTGATGTCATTTAGAGTCCAGTTCAAGATGTTGAAACTATATTAAACCACTGGGATGGCAAGGTTATTAATGGCCGTAATTCTGTTCTAAGAATTCAGTTCAGTTTTTAATATCAGTTTTACTATTCTATAGTACTCTTTACGCATTTCTTTTATTTTTTATGTTGAATTCTTTCACTTTCATTTATACCTAGGTACTTATAAGCTTTTTATTGCACTAAATCTTAAATTGTTACAGCAAGGTCTTAGCTAATAGAGGATGTTTGTTTTAATGGTCCTCGTAAAACTGTGGTTTTAGCACATTTATCCAAATTGAATTTCATTCAAATGTCTTCAGTGAAGCAGATCACAGAAAACCTTTCAGCTCACTGTCATTCCTAGCATACAATTTTAAGGCAGCCATGTAAAATAGACGGCTTATTTTCTTTTGGGCTATTTTTCTGTCTTGTTAAATTGACCGGTTTATGCTTTTAGTAATATGCAAAATAGTAATGAAAACAAAGAGTCACTTTGAGATATTTCTCTGTTGATGTTTCTCTCATCAGGTTTATAGTTTCCATACATATGATTGAGGTAAAGTGTTATTTTCCATATCGACATACATTGTTTGATGAAATTGATGATAACGGGGGATACCTTGTACATATTTAAAATCTTTAAGATTCAGAAATGTGGTACACTATCGAATGCTTTATGATAATCTAACCAGGAAGTACGAAGATTTTTCTTTGCATTGAAGCAATTTTCCAAGATTATCCTGGAAAAACAATTGGTTTTTACATCCGTAAAAAGCCACATTTGCACCCTTTTTGTTCAAGTGTTTTTATGTCATTTCTTTCTAAGAAGAAATATGTCAGTTTTGTTAAAATAGATGTATGTTGTGGAAAGACATGTAATTGGTCTGTAGTTTTTCGGGATATTTGTGTCATTATTTTTGGATAAAAGAAAGGCAATTCCTTTAGTCATCCATATAAGAATTTTACTGGGATCGTTAACCATTTCGTGAAGCTCTTTGGTTAGTTGTTTGTGCTGTATTTAAATAATATAGCCAGAAATTAGGAATTTTATATTCCTGGAAATTTTGAATTGTGTGCTTTTTACAGTGCGCATTTAACATCCTCTTCTGTGATTCCAGCACATGTCCGTTCTGGTTTATTTTTAATTCGTTCAAAATCTTGCGCAATCAGCTCTGCTTCTTTGTTATATATTTTAGGGTAAGCCCATATTTTTTTCCAGGACTGTATAACCATTTTTTTTTTTTTTGAGTGAGAATTATCAGTTCAATTCTTTTTTTACCTATTTCCCTGTAAAATTTCTTTACATCGGTTTGGAAGATCTTGTTCTGTCTGTAGAATGTTTTTTCTCAGAGCGTCTTATTTTTTGAGTCTTCAGTTGTATTGTTTGCTTTATTTTTTCTTTAGTTGATAGGACTTCATTTTCATTCCTAATATTGTATTTTCTTTCAATTCTTCTGTCTTTTCTAGTTCTTACGTTTATTCCTCTTGCCAGTTCATCGAGTACTGATAATTCACTTCAAAGTTATTCGATTTCTTTTTCTATTTTTCTTTCCAAGTTGGATCTTCATGCCTGTGATGCTGCCTTTTTTTACTTTGATGTTGAATTTTTTATTACTGCTGTTATTTATGCATATATTGCTTCACTGAGTTTTATATGAGTGTCTTCTTCATCCAAAATTAATTTGAGTGCTGTGTTGTAGTGTTTAATAGTTTCGCGATTATGTTTTGTTGGTTGTAATTATTCTCGTTCCTCCATTACAATATTTTGTGTCTCACTTACATGGCTCTTAATTTCTTCCTTGACTTCTTGTATACTATTCTTCTTTTCCGTAAAATAATTATGTTTAATGTGTTTTGAACTTGTTTTATTGCCGTCTTGCGACAGACTAAGATCAAACCTTTCCAACATTTTTAACCTTTCAGCATTATCTTTACAGTGATTTGTGCGTATCTCTGTTTCTTCATTAAAATCTGTGGCTTGTGGGATGTTACTACCTTTTTTCCTGTTCCGGTTCCCTTTCATGTTTTGTTAATTCTTCTATTATATTTGCAATTCTTTTTATTTTTTAAAATTTCAGCCTCTCTCAATCGGTTATTTTGCATGATGTACATTCTTACAGTGGCTAGCTAATTTTTGCCAATGTACTTTATAATTGTTTGACCAACCTTTTCTCGTCAAATATCATATGTTTGGTGAGTGATGTTTTTCTGAGGTTTGGGTAACGCTTCATGAAATGCAGTCATAACGTCTTTGTACTCCTCACGAAACCATATTATTTTTTCTTGTTCTTCCATTGCAATATTTTGTACCTGACTTACATGGTTCTTGATTTTATCCTTGGTTTCTTGTTTACTATTCTTGTTTTCCGTAAAATAATTCTGTTCAATGTTGTGAACTCCTTTTATTGTTGTTTTGTGACAGACTAAGATCACACCTTTCCAACACTTCTAAACTTTCAGCATTATCTTCAAAGTGATTTGTGTGAATCCCGGTTTCTTCATTATGACCTGTGGATCATGTGATGTTACTACATTTTTTTTCCAATTTCAGTTTCCTTTCATGTTTTGTTGATTCATCTATTCTTGTTGCAATAATTTTATTTTTTTACTTTTAGCCTCTGTCAATCAATTATTTTGCATGTTTTGATGTATCTTCTTACATTGGCTACTTTATTTTTATCAATGTACTTTTTAATTGTTTGTCCAACCTTTTCTCGCCAAAATCATGTTTGGCGAGTGATGTTTCTCTGAGGTTTGAGTAACGCTTTATGGAATGCAGTCATAACGATTTTGTACTCCTCACGAGACCATTTTCTTTTTTCTTTCTTTGATTGTACGGTTATGCATCCAGCTGGAGAATTTGCAGGGCCATCATTAGGATTATCCTGGTTGTAGGGACCTGAAGATTCATTCTTTGTGTCGGAGTTTGTTCCTATGGAAGACTTTTCGACCTCAAGTAAGTTCCCTCCTGAAGGACGGGCTTCCTGTTTATCCACTGGAAGAGTCATACTGGATTTTTATTTCTATTTTTAATTCTCATATTATTCCCACGAGTGAGGCACGTGTCTAAAAGTCCACCCAAAGATGCCCGGCACGTTGGGTAACGGTCTTTTACAAACAGGGTTCCAAAGCCTGTGTAGGGTATCGTTCACGATCTCATAACTCAGTTGCCATTCACTCCTCGGCACGATTAACCTGTTAAGTTGCGGATTCTTGTTCGGAGGTTTCCTTCTCCTAAAAGAGTTGCCAAAAGAGGATAGACAGAGACGCGATTGGAATTCAAAGATAAAAACGGAAAAAAAAACTTGGAAGAAACAGCCGCTCAACGAAACATAACATCACTACACTTAGAGTATTATGTTAAAAAAGAAAAAAAATCAAGAGAGAGAATATAGAGTCGGTATTTTTTTCTCCCTTCCTTTTCTGCTCTCTCAGTTTTTGTCTTTTGATCAGGTGAATTGTTAATTAATTAAAAAATGTTGTTGCTACCATCACTAGTCCTTGTAACGAAAATAATTGTCAAAAAGACAAAATTAATGGAAAATAAAAAATTAACATTCGTTTATCACTGCTGTGAAATATAAAAATAATAATTTGTTCGCCCATCTGTATATTCAGTTATTTTTTCATTGAGGTCATCGAAAATAGCGTTGTCGACTCCACCAAAAAAACAAAAAAAACAAAAAAAAACGTAGTCTTTCTAAGAAAGAATATCTTAAAAATTGTATCATATTGTTTTTCCTATCGTATTGTCATTTTTTTTAATATCGTAGAAGAGACAGCTGAAGTTCCTGGGATATGCAATGAGGAAGGAGGGCTTGGAGAACCTGATACTAACAGGCCAGATAGAGGGAAAGAGAGAAAGGGGAAAGCAGCGGATAACATATTTGAAGAGTCTGAGCAGCTGGATGATGGAACGAGGGTTGCGTGGTGTAACAGGAGAAGGCGTGCTAAGAGTAACCAGGAACAGGGAGACGTGAAAAGCCATGATCGCCTACGTTCTGAAGGGACAAGGCACATAGAAGAAGAAGTTTCAAAAATATTTTTTCTAAATATCGACAACTAACGGATATATAAATAATAAGAAAACCAGTTGATTAATCTGTCAGGATCATTTAAAAGAGAAACAGGTAAATCAAATAATAATAATAATAATACGAAGAAAAATTCATGTTTACGTTAAATACTTAAAAACAAAAAAAAATGTATATAGGTAAAAAAAAAACCTTACGTTTTTTAGAGTTTCGAAAAACACGTCATTCTCGTTGTAATTTCAATCATTGTGATAATAATAATAATAATAATAATAATAATAATAATAATAATAATTATTATTATTATTATTATTATTATTATTATTATTATTATTATTATTATTATTATTATCCATTCCTTTATTTAAGAAACCACAGGGTATCTCGGTTCTTTCCCTACCTATTTGCATATTTTTATTATGACTTGAAGCAGACCCCTTCCTACTAAAGATCGGCGGCGTTGCCAATCCTAGAAAATGTCTCACACAAAACAAGCCAACACGAAGCCCACTTCAAGGAAGTTAAATTTCCTGTTTAAAGCAATCGACTATATTTGTCCCTCTCCCTTTTACAAAGGTCAAATATCAAAGGTCGGTAAAACTTCACCAGAAGACTTCAGATTCCGAGAATTATATATATATATATATATATATATATATATATATATATATGGTGATTGAAAAGTAACTCCCGATTTTAAAATATTTATTTGTTAAATATATTTTTTATGAGAAATAGATATCAGGAGGTTTTATTTAAAATTTGATATAGGCACCAGATTTCGCTACCTGTTCTTTTACTGCCCAGGAATCGTGTCAACTGATTTTGCCAGAAACTCTTGTGGAATGTATTAACCTTCAAATTCTTCCAAAATCTTAGTTTGGTATAGTAAATTTTCTCCTTTAGCTAACCTCAAAGAAAAAAAATCAAGACTGGCCACACATGCATAAAATAGATAGAAAGTTACTTTTCAGTCACGACTCTGTGTGTGTGTATATATATATATCCGCAGACAGATCTGTTTCGCTGCATTACAGCTCATCAGTACGGCTTAGACTCCGGTCGCTTCCTAACCCAGGATTGAAACCCGACCGATTCTACCCTTAGGCCACGAGCGTCCAGTAGAAGAAGGCAGGTTTTTTAGCGCATATAAACACGCCCAATAGCTAGAGTGCTCCAATTCATTATCGAATGAGCGGTGCGTAAATGCCGGACAAGCTACTGTTTACAAAGTCTACCACTCTCCCAGAGTGCTCAATCAGGGTGTGAGAGCGTAAATACTATAGTCATCCGCAGACAAATCTGTTTCGCTGTATTACAGCTCATCAGTACGGCTTAGACTCCGGTCGCTTCCTAACCCAGGAATGAAACCCGCCCGAATTGGCGACAGTCGACGATTCTACCCCAAGGCTACGAGCGTCCAGTAGAAGAAGGCAGGCTTTTTAGCGCGTATAAACACGCCCAATAGCTAGAGTGCTCCAATTCATTATCGAATGAGCGGTGCGTAAATGCCGGAGTAGCTACTGTTTATAAAGTCTACCACTCTCCCAGAGCGCTCAATCAGGGTGTGAGAGCGTAAATACTATAGTCATATATGTAGGTATGGATGGAATAAAATTCCGTATCCACTCATAAAAAGTGCTCAATACAAAATAGAGCGAATAATTGTTTTTTCATTCATAACATAAGTATGTTATAATATCACTAGAAAAGTAGGTTTTTAGTTTCCACACGTGTGATCACTTGATATGACATAAGTGTAGAAATAAAATAGCAGTTTTTCTAGTGATTTTATAACATATTTTATAAAATATTACATGTGTGAGTGCGCGCACGCGCGTTGTAGGGTAATAAATATCGGCTCCGTATGAGAAACCGTAGTAATTCAAGTCAAATTCGTTTCACTCACTTTCGCACAAATAGCCTTGGAAAAGGTATGGATCCATCTCTTCTCCCTCCAGCTATCAGCTGCATAGCAGGACAACTTGGGTTCAATTCACTTGGTTGGCAATCAGTTTACTGCAGAAAGTAATGGTAACCTACAGAAGAAAAATCATCTGCCTAGACAGTCATGGGTTCAAAGAGACATTATCAACCAAGCATGCATCAAGTATGGCAATTAAATGACTAAAGGAGTAATTATTTTTCTATTAATAAATATTTCAATGGGAAAAAATATTTTGCAATACAAGTAAATTCTAATATGAGCTCGGTCTGGGAACGAATTAAAATCGTTCTGCGAAGTCCTAGTGCTTGTCTTACATACATACATACATACATACATACATACATACATACATATATATATACGTGTGTGTGTGTGTGTGTGTGTGTGTGTGTGTGTGTGTGTGTGTGTGTGTGTGTGTGTAAATCCAGGTAAAGAGGACCCAACATTTTACGATTTTGAGTTCCCTGGCATTTGCTTTTTTATAAAAACTGCTCAATACAATAAATATTGTAGAGCATAATATAATCATATAATTATGAATTAAAAGTACATTGCGACGCGGAAATTTCTACGTTTCGAGATTTCTATTTCATCATTAGGCAATGTTGGATGTTGGTTGTCAAACGATTTGCATTTAAATACAACAAACAAACCGATTGTAAATGTAAATCGTTTTCACAACCAACATCCAACATTGCTAGATGACAAGATAGAAATCTCGAAACATAGAAATTTCCGTGTCGCAATGTGCTTTTAATTCATAATCCTATATATATATATATATATATATATATATATATATATATATATATATATATAAAATAATTCATATTTTTCAAAAATGTTTAAACTAGTGATTTTAACAACCGTCTCATCAGCAAGTACAATACATTATGAGAAAATAAATTTGCTTGTTTGTGTGTGTATAAAAAACAAAAGTAAGGGTTAGGAAAAAGAATAAATAAAAAATCTGGCAGATCCTTCCATACGGAATTTGTAAGTTGACAAGAGAAAAGAGATAGAATAAGAAAATGAAATAAAATATGTAAGAAATAAATGGGTCAGACGTAATAATAGCCTTGCAAGGTCATTGTTAAAGAGTTACGAATAATGTTAATATCAAAATAAACTAGTTAAATAACTTGATCTTCATATGTGTTTAAAATTAGATCGGATTGAACTGTGATCTGAAAGATGCAATGTCAATCTTTTTGTCACATCTTGAAATATTGTAGCCGATGTAATTGTTAACGAATTTAGATTGTTGAGGAGCACAGTTCTCCAAAGAACATAAAACGACACTGATTCTCTGCAGTTTTAGATTTTGAAGATGAATTGTTATTATTGACGATGATGTTAGCAGTTTTAAATCTTGTGTAATAGATGGTTAATTGCTATGCGTTTGATTTTTGTAGAAAATATTAACGTTATTGTGGTTGTCTGTGGTTACATTACAAAAAAAAAGTTTGATATGGTAGTCAAGTAAATAATTTAGAAAGCCGTTGTTGACAAGCGTTTGTTTCAAATTGTGGAGTTCTTTGAACAAAAATCGAGAAAATAAATTCGCTCTTTGACTAAAATTTAAACACACACGGTGATCTATCAGGCCCTATCTGTGACGTACTTGTTGGGAAGACATACATAATAGTATCATCCCCATACAAATAAAAATAAAAACAAAAAAATGATTAAAAATAAAGGAAGCATTATTAGTAAAAAAAAAAATACTACCATTAATAATATCATTTATGAACACGGCTTACCGTGTTCGGAATATAGCACACACATGACTCTATATACATATAACTCTATATATTCTCAGTCACTGAAGTGCCATACGTGATATACAATTAGGCGATCATGTTTCGAAAAAGACATGACTGACTTGGCAGGATATTTTCCCGCACTAGGTTGCCATACAATCTGTCCTAATATTTAACCCATATCCGGGGGAAGAGACGGATTCATACCTTTCTCAAGGGTATGAATATATGCGTTGTAGTATAGTGGATATCAGCTCAGAACGACAAATCGGAGTGAATGCAACTAATTCAACTGGAATTCCAATACAGCACGCCGATTTCTCGTTCTGAGCTGATATCCACTCTACTACAACGCATATATTCACTTACACGTAAAACAAAATTCACCATTGATAATGGCTAAAACTATAGTCGAAAGCTCTCGGAAAAACATTTGAATAATTCATATATAATTTGAGTTCTGAAAATAAAAAAATCATAAGAAAACACGAAAAATTATATAACAAACTTCGTTATTGCTTACACGTTCGGTCCATGGTCAGCTGTCTATTCCTGATGTCAATTATAATTTTCTTTTTCGTTTGCATCATTTGCAAAACCATGTCGTTGATTAGGGAACCGCTGAGGATTATGTCTGATTGCCAAGCTTGCCAATTTGCAAGGGAGTATTGAAGAGTCCATATACTCTAGCAGAAGCAAAAGAAGGGCCCGTTAGTGAAGAACATTGTACAGAAAGTTACGTAGGATCATTTAATACCAAATATCAATGTTTTAGATTCAGTGAAGAAAAAAGGCCCCAAACTTAATAAAAACGAAAGTAAAAGGGAAAGAGAGAGGTAGAGGGAGGGAAAATACATATATAGAGAGAGGCAAAGTAACTGTCAGTCAGTTGTGCCTTACATGATACACGCTTGGGCGATCATGTCTCGAAAGGGACATGACTGACTAGGCAGAAGATTATCCCGAAGTAGGTTGCCATTACTTCATGCGGTAGACTGGTAGCCAACCAAGGCTATAGAACCCAATATGTCCTGTTATTTAACCCATAACTGGAAGGGAGAAACGGATTAATACTTTTCCCAAGGGCATTTGCGAGTAAGTGAATGCAACTAATTCAACTGGAATCAGTAGTTAGCTGATAAATAAATGTTTAAACGACTTACCTTCCGACTTCAAATGCACCGACTGTTTGGATAAAATAAATATATCGTATTCATCAACAGATATATTTGCAGTGGCGAGGATCAAATTCATTGTCTTTATAATAAAAAGAAGTTTAATAATTTTACCATGACGAATTATGCTTGCTCTTGTTATTTATTTATTTTTTTTTTCAATATAATATCCCTTTAGGATGTATCCGATCATATCTACGCACATCTTTCTGATGACTTTCACATAATTTCTTAGGAAGTTTAATGTAAAAGTTTTCGTTGTTTTCTTCACAGTTTTGAATGTAAGCTCCTCTTCTCCAAGGCTAGATCGCTTAGTCTACTCTGATATTTAACCTATAACTGCAGGGAGAAATATAATGTAGTGGCTTTCGTTGCTTTCTCCGCGGTTTTAAATTTAGGTTCCCTTTCTTCTACATGCTGTTACTTAAAGCTAGAGACCTCAGTCTACCCTGCTATTTAACCCATAATTGCGGGGAGAAATATAATGTAGTGGTTTACGTTGCATTATTCACGGTTTTGAATTCAAGTTTTTCCTTCTCCTATACACTATTATTCAAGGCTAGAAAGTTCAGTCTACCCTGCAATTTAACCCATAATTGTGAGAAGAAATATAATTTAGTGGTTTTCGTTGCTTTAATTACGGTTTTGAATTCAAGTTTCTTCTTCTCTTACACACTGTTACTCAAGGCTAGAAATCTCAGTCTACTATGCTATTTAAATCATATTTGCGGAGAAGAGATGGATTCGCGCCATTTCATAGGTGCGTAATAAACGCTGCAGACTTGAACTTGGCTAGCAGACGCAACTATCCGTTTCTATAACCAGTGCACCATATTATGGTTATTTTCCTATTGATGATCGGATTTAATACTCATTCCCAATTGTTCTAACGTGATAAACTTGTTAACCATTACACCATCTAGATAATTCCCACGTTAATCTATATTATGTTATACGGAAGTTAGTATGTAAGAATTTCTTCTGTTTAATTTAATGGACTACAAGTTTTAAATGCGCATAGACTATGAAACAAGTTTCACATGATATCATCATTTTCAATTTCTATAGATTTCATATGTTAAACACAAAATATTATTCTTTATTTCTAAAATCATAATCGATAATGACCTCATAGAAAAATATCACCTTACTTCTATATTCATATTCTATATCACTGAAAGCATAAAATTATCTACAAAATGGTCAGATTTCGTCATTAAATAACCGACAGAGGTGTTGATATGCCGCTAAACAAAATCAATAAACCAAATCTGTCATTTTACTGTTTTCTATGACAAAGAAAACGTGTCTAACTGTTATTTACTTTCAAACCACCTACATGTCAAGGAATGCTGAACAGTTTCTTTCAAAATGAAGAGAATACGCGAATCAAGCGTAATGCGGTTCTACAGAAGGATGCTGAGAATACCATTGACCCAGCATATAAGGAAGAAAGAAATTTTAAAGAAAATGGAAACAAAAGTGACCATTTCAAAAATCAAAAATTGTAACACCGAAATCCGAAAGCGTATTTAAAAGTCAAAAGATGCCTTCCAGATGTTAAGCAAAGTATTGAGAAACGGGAATATTTCTATAGAAACAAAAATCTCACTTATAATATAATTGAAACGGAATTAAACATTGTAAAATATTAGGGTGCCGAGAATAGAGACACCGAAATACGAAAACTCATTTAAATATCAAAAGATAGTTTCCAAATGTTAACGAAATATTGAGAAACGTAGAAATTTTGATAGAAAATGAGAACTCACCTACTATATAAGTGAAGCGAAATTAAACATTGTAAAATATTAAGGTGCTGAGAATAAAGGCACCAAAGTTCTAAAGCGCATTTACATATGAAAGAATGCCTTCCATATGCTAAACAAAATATTGAGAAACAGGGAAATTTACTAAACAATATCAAGAATGGTGGGCATTTTTGTTACAGATGGAAAAGAAACTGTAGTTAATAGAAATGTGTTTCTAAAAAAAGGTACTGAAAATACAATGGGCGGATTATGTGAGCAATGAAAAAAGTTGTATGAAAAATAGGAATAAAAATTAAAGTAAAAAAGGAGTATTGTAAATTTCTGGAGCACAGAAGTCGGAATAATGAAACCAAAATCCGAAATCGTATTTAAATACCAAAAAGATCCAAATGTTAAAAAAAATATTGAGAAACGGGTAAATTTACTGTACAATATCAAAACTACTGGGCATTTTCATCACAAATGAAAAGAAGACTTGAGGCAATAGAAATGTTACTCCACAGAAGAATGGAATGGTCAGAATATGTGAGCAACGAAGAAGTTTAAAGGGAAATGAAAACAAAAATTAGAATCTGAAAGGGGCAGTTTAAATTTTTTTGAGCACAGAATGGTCTCAGAATAATGACACCGAAATTTGAAATAGCATTTAAATATTAAAAGATTCCTTTCAATAGCTAAAATATATAGATTAAGAAACGCGAAAGTTTCTTTACAAATAGCATGCTGAACTAGTATATAATATCTTCCTACCTTGTAGACATTTTCCTCACATATGAAGAGGAGACTTGGGATAATAAAAATGTTTTTCTACAGAATCCAATTGTCGGAATATGCAAGCAACGAGAAAGTTTTATTCAAAAAGGGAACAAAATTTAGAATCTAAAAGAAACAGCTAATGGTTCTGAGACTAGTGAGGAAAGTGAGTTTGAAGAATTCGATACTCACAGCATATATTGAAAACCGTAGATACATAGATAAGCAACGAGTAAGCTACCTAATAATTTTGTTTAAATGGGTGGCAGAATGGTAAAACAACAAACATTGCTATGAGTTAAAAAGGAAAGGAAGTTGTAGAGAGACATGATCGCCCACTTTTAATTAAAAAGAAGATTCCATTGTTTCATAGAGATGTCATGCATGAAGACAAACTTATTCAGAAATATTTCAACTGTCAGCAGCATGCAACCGTTTTCTAAGCTCAATGGTTATAAATGTCTTTAAACGAATGAAACATACAGGTCTTAATAAAGATAACCTTTCTCTGAATATTGTAGACTGGTGTTACAGAATGACAAAGAACAGTACCAAATAAGAGAAACCACAACAATTGGGGGCATTCAACATCAGCAGCAGCTAAAATTGATTTCTCTTTTTAACTCACAGAGAAAATAATGACATGATCAAGAGGCTGAATTGTTACACTGCTTCAAATAAAAGGTTAGAAAGAAACCTCGAACAATATTGGCAAGAGCGATAACAGCTTGAAAAGTCTATTTTCTTGAAAAATTGTTTTAAGATAAATATTTTATGAATTTTAACCGATAGCAGTACAAACTGCTTGGTCAATGAAGGCCAAATGTTTCCCTACAAGGAAACAACTAGTATTAACATTACCAATATCATTAAAATATGTGCGTTTATATTCTAATATCAGTGCATAGCTTTTTTTAATGAATAATGCACTCTTGTAAATTAAATTGCTTCGTTTTCCTGAAATAAGCGTAAACCAAAAATGTAATTGGTGACATTAAATATATTCTAGAAATTTATTAGAATTTTCTGACCATCCGACAGGTTTCTTAAAATGTCCAACTATGTTGATCTTTTTAAACAATCTGTTGAACATAAAGATGGATACTAATGAATACCTTGAAAGTATATCTACAGCGTATCTGAACATTTGTAAAACATTATTTGAACATTTCATAATTTTTTTCCTTCTTCTGAAAGCACATGAAAGGCTTTCACAAACATCCGTGGATTCGTTCGAGATTCTCATGGTCTGGGGGTGGTAGTGTTAGACAGAAAGCAAAAGCCTTAGAGAGGACTTGGTGATTCTCGTGGCGTGTGTGTGGGTGTGTCATTCCATTTGCATTTGTTTTAGTTGCATTTTTTGTTTTTGGCTTTGCTTTCAATAAAGCTCTACGTTTTTAATTCTTATTCACTTTGACGACCAGTGTCAATATTTGGCACATTCCCTCCGCCCGAACACTCGCACGGACCCACCACCACCATCACGAATTAGCTCTTTCTTTTGCTCCACCACGTTTACCAAGCTCTCCTTCGCCCAATTCCTATTTGGTCGGGGGGGAAGGGACCATAGTGGCTCGTCATTCTTCTCTCTTTGCGTTTTTCACTGCACTCTGTCTCCAGCCCCAGAGGCCAGTGACGGTGATTTTTACCGAGGAACATCCTCGATTTTTCGGACAGCTTTGTCAAAGATATTTTATCTTCTTTTGAGAAATGAAAAATCAATGTCATTTCATCATGTCTCCTGTATGTGTCTTTCACCTACACGAACATCATCGCAAACTCTCACGACAATGACGACGACGAGTGGCTCTTTGGAATGTGACCAAAGCTTTTCCTTCGGAACGAAATAAATGTTTATGTGTATATACATACACATGGAATATATATATATATATATATATATACACACACACACACACACACACACACACACACACACACACACACACACACACACGGTTATATCACGTTGAATACACCGGCTCTCGCTTGATCACCGAAGTTAAGCAACGTTGAGCCTGGTCAGTGCGTTTATCGACGGACATGTGTTGTGGTGCGGTGGATGTCGGCTCGGAAAGGGAAATCGGTGAGCCGAGTTCCAATTCCAGTCGAACACTCTGCATTCAATTCCGCACTGTTACCTTTGGGAAAGGTATTAACCCGTCCCTTCCCTCCAGTTATGGGTCAAATAACTGAGGCCTGCTGCTCATGCGATCCGTTGCTAACTTCTGCACCGATTGTTTGTTATCAGCAGTTCTAAAAAGTATGGATGGTGCTACACAAGCCTTCACCACTCAAAATGATTCTTTGTGTGGCAGTCTGAGTTAGACACTCATACGTCGAAATCGACGGGAGAATCCATAATAATATATATATTAATTGTTTCAGTAGAAAATATGCGTGTTGTTTAATTATATATTTTCGTATATTCATAATTGAAATGAATAAATATATAGATACTTATATATATATACGTGTGTGTTTGTGTGTGTGTGTGTGTGTGTTTTCTCTATGTAAAATTTGCAATTATATGAAATATAAATACATGTTTATATAAGATACTCTGTGCTAATATATACAATAGTCATATATGTGTGTGTGCATATTTGTGTGTATGTATGCATGTGTTAAAACTAAATGTGTATACTGTTTGATATGTATTAATCTTTGTTTATTGAATTGTACGTATATATGTATTATTATCAATGAGATTAAGTGAAAAAGTTTTTATTAGGCGTTCCGGTTCTGTTAGGCGTCTTTTGGTAAGAATGAAAAAACGAACTACTTTTTTTTATTTTTGTTTTTGTTTTTGTTTTCCATTAACCTAAGACCAGGATCATACATTATATCATCGATCGTTGCAAAAGCAATAGTGGAACAATGCGTTATGTTGTACTGTTGAATAATGGGGATCTGCTTGGTGTGGGCTAATTTCGATTCCAGCAGAGATTTGCGACTTTAATTTAAAAAAAAATCTTTTTGAAAGACACCAATCTAGCAAACAATATTAAGGGATTTAATATTAAAAGTTAACTGATTTGTCAGTTATTCTGACATTTACTTAACGAAGATGAAACTCGTTGTCAAAAAATAAAAAATAAAAATTAAACGTAACTATACTGCCCGCTGCCTACATTAAAATGTAGAAGGAAGTTTTCTGGGTGCTTTAATAAAAGGGGTAGCTTGATTATGATATCCGTAATGAATTTTCCTTCAAAAAGAATAATCTAGAACTACCTGACTCTCGAAGTTGCGAAGAATAGTGTCAATGTGTTCATATCTAAACTTATTTATCAATGGAACTTTGTCTGTGTGTGTGTCTGTGTGTGGCTTTGTCCGTTACCTATAGACTCTGAAACGGTTGAACAGATTTTCTTGAAAATTTACACTGTTGTACTATAGCCGTCTGCGAGTGTTCTTAGCTAGGTTTTATGTCGAGGTACCCCCGATAAATATCGAAAATCGATAATCGAAAAAATCGGGTTATAGACGGAGTGGTCCAATTTTAATCAAATTTGATACACTTATAGACAAAGCCATAAGAAACGATATTCAGAAGTTTCAAGGTTTCAGTTCTTACAATAGTGCAGAAAATCGATAATATATGTATATATATAAAGCAAGATGTTTGCGTGTGTGTGTTTGTTTATCTGCCTGTATGTATGTATTTTTTTCAGCCCTTTTATTTTAGTTTTTGCTTCGGGTTTGTCTCTAAGTAGGTATAATTGTAGTTCTTAGTCTCAGCCATGATACCATTTACTCAGAGGACTTATTTAGCCTTCAAAATTCAGTTTACGACGAAGAAAACTTGATATCGATACCAAGAAATCAAAATTTCACTTACATCCATTCACTTTTCTTTCAGTCTACGGTTTCGCTTTAACTGAAAACAACTATTGCTTTTTAGTCTTTCGTGCCAACGTACAAAGAGTCTGAACTCCAGGACCATGGATTAGTTTTTAAAGCTTTCATTACACCCGAGCAACGCCGGACTATACTGCTAGTATTAATATAAACGTAAACAACAGGAAATTGTGATCATATTTCTAAAATGATCTTGTGACTATTTTTTTTACTATTATACATTGATTTGTTTATATTTCTGAGATAAGGCATTGTAACTATTGACTTTATATACATTGTTCGGACTGTTGTCTTTATCTTTATTGACGTTTGAAACATACAGATTGACTACATTGGGTTCGGTTGAAAATTCAAATATCACCTGGAGAAGACGTGAGGTCACAACACCCGAAACGTTGCAAATGTGACAATAAAGATGAGGACAACAATCTGAACAATTTAAACAATGTAAACAATATAAATAAATTTAATACCTCATCTCAGAAATAGACAGATCCTGAAGAAGGCCGGAGCATACTATGCCCGAAACGTTGCGAATGTGACAATAAAGATGAGGACAACGACCTGAACAATGTAAATAATTACAATACCTCATCTCAGAAATATAGACAAATTCTGAAGAAGGCCGGTGCATACTATGGCCGAAACACTGTAAATGTGACAATAAAGATGAGGACAACAATCTGAACAATTTAAATAGTGTAAATATTATACATTGATTCTTTTCAATTAGTGTGTTACCTTTATGGAAATGTTTTGGCCTTATGTACCGCAGAAAGCAATGGCAACCTCCTGCAGGATAATCTTCTGCCTAGTCAGTCATGTCTCTTTCGAGAAATGATCGCCCAAAGCGTGTATCATGTATGGCACTTAACTGATTGACTGAATTTGGCCTTATGTAACTTCCGTGGTAAGACAAGCAACAAGCTGAATTAAACTAACCCGAAAGTTTTAATGGAACAATATAAGTGTTCATATGAATGCATGTAATAACTGTTGATAGCATGGAATGTGCTGATAACGTAATAATTATTAAGAAAGTGGACTTACCTAGCCGAGTTCAAATTCTGAGCGAGGCTTTTACGTTCTATTTCGTATTAATGCTCTTGGAAAAACATCGGAATATAGGAGACGAGAATAAACTGTCTTGTGTGCGTTGTGGTGCAATGGATATCGACTCGGAGTTCGAATTCCAATTGAATTACTTGCATTCACTTACGCACAAATACCCTTGGGAAAGGTATTAATCCATCTCTTCCATCCATTAAATAATAAGACAGATTGGATTCTATAGCATTGGCTGACAACCAGTCTAACGCAAAAAGCAATGGCAACCTACTTGAGGATAATCTTCTGTCCAGTCAGGCATGTCTCTTTCGAGACATAATCGTCCAAAGCGTGTATCACGTATGTCACTTAACTGAATGACTAAGGCATAAGGTGGGGATCGGTTTTCTATTGGCATGAAGCAATAAACTGATCCTCCACTAATTATACTAAATATAATAATGTAATATAATCTATGTCTTCTTCCTCCAGCTATGAGTTAAATGGCAGGACAGATTGGGTTCTATAGCCTTGGCTGGCAACCAGCCTACCGCAAAAAGCAATGGCAACTTACTGCGGTATAATCTTGAGAGCTCTTCAAGTGAAAAGTGCAATAGAAACAGATGTTAGCATAGAACTTACGGTTACATCTAGCTCTTTCAACTATAAAATATGGTCTCGCTCCCAAGCTTTTAGTCTGTTTAATAGATTTAATATAGTCTTTCCATTTTATGTCAACCGCAAATGTTAGCCTTAGAAGGGGCAAAGAGTCGCTCACCTGCAGGTTAACATCGGCCATGTTAACATCCTCTCCTGGAAGTTGACATCGGTTAACAATGAAAAGCTGAAAAAGGTTTACATATACACTACCGGCCATAATTATTAGGCCACCGAAGTTTGAAAAAAAATTATATATTTCATACTATTTTTAGTATTTATTGCCAGGTGGATAATTCAAAATGAAAATAGAATGATTCTTTTGTTATTGTTATTTTGCAAAATTTTACAAGGCAGCCGGGAAGCCTTTGATTCGGCCAACCAATAAGAAGAGGCTAGCATGGGGAAGAGAGTACAAAAACTGAACACTAAAACAGTTCATTTGATGCACATGTTATTGTGCAGTATTACCAAAAGAACAATTCTAATTTCATTTAGAATTATCCACTTGGCAATGAAGACTAACAAATATTATGAAATACATCATTTTTTTTAAAAAATGGGGTTGCCTAATAATTATGGCCGGTAGAGTATATGTATAATAATTTCATACCAAGCAAAGGAATAAAGTCACTAATACGTAAAGGGTTATTGAGTGTTTGAAAATAGGAGAAAAACAACTAAATGGAGAAAACAATAAAAAAAATGAATAGTTTGTGAGAGAATATAAAGAAAAACATTATTAATGAGAATAAAAGAAGAATTAAGGAGACTGAATATACCGATTGTCATTGCATTAAATTTTTGAAAACCAAAGTTGACTATGAAGCCAGAAGAGAGTTCCACAAATGAGAAGTGCGAGAGAAGAAACTGTTAAAATAGAACTTACGGTTACATCTAGCCATTCCCACTGTAAAATAATGAGACGTTCCATGTGAAGTAAGAAGCCAGAAAAGAGTTCCACAAGTAAGAAATGCGAGAGAAGAAACTGTTCAAATAGAACTTACGGTTACATCTAGCCATTTCCACTGTGAAATAATGAGACATTCCCTGTGAAGCAAGAAGCCAGAAAAGAGTTCCACAAGTGAGAAGTGCGAGAGAAGAAACTGATAAAATAGAACTTACGGTTACATCTAGCCGTTTCCTCTGTGAAATAATGAAACATTCCCTGTGAAGCAAGAAGCCAGAAAAGAGTTCCACAAGTGAGAAGTGAGAGAGAAGAAACTGATAAAATAGAACTTACGGTTACATCTAGCCATTTCCACTGTGAAATAATGAGACATTACCTGTGAAGCAAGAAGCCAGAAAAGAGTTCCACAAGTGAGAAGTGAGAGAGAAGAAACTGATAAAATAGAACTTACGGTTACATCTAGCCATTTCCACTGTGAAATAATGAGACATTCCCTGTGAAGCAAGAAGCCAGAAAAGAGTTCCACAAGTGAGAAGTGAGAGAAAAAAATATTTGGATAGAAAAAAAATTGTTGCGCATCCAGTTCAAAATTGTCGTGTAACTCAGAACATTTTAGTAGTAGGACTCGATTATATATAAAAAAAGAATTATATAAAAAAATTGTTGTTTAAAATTTTTTTAAAAATTCCATTAAAAAATCTATTTTCTTCTGTTTTGCGTAAACGTGATTTGATGTTTTGTGCGACATTGTCACCAACATTGCATTTGTTTTTGTTTCAAAATTACTGGGGAAAATATTTTCATTTTTTGTTGACTAAATGAATTTAACATAAAAATTAAAATTATTTATTTTGTTTTACTGAAATTAGAAGTATAAAAACTATTACGCTCTCAGTTCAGAAAGTTTCGAAGTATATTTAAAAATGTAGACATTTAATTTTAGAGGAAAGAGTTACATTAAAGCCACACGAATTACAGACAGCTGATTTCCTTTCTTAGCGAAAAAAAAAGCTTTATTTTTTTTTAAATTTTATTTTCTGAAGTATGAAACATTAAATCTGAAAAAAAAAAAGAAATAATTAAATTAACCGTTGGTACATTTCTTTTCATTTTTTATATATATATAGTTTGCTTTTGTTTGAAAAAACACTTTTTTAAAAATATTTCTTTTGTTTCAAAATTACGGGGAAAAATATTCAGATTTTTTTGTTGACCAAATGAATTTTTAAAGCGTAGGAATAAAAATTAAATATAAATGCTCATTTTTTTTATTTATTTTTTGTTTAATAAAAAAATAGTTTAGTCGCGTTTGACACGTGTGATTTGATTTCTGTGACGTAATTCAGCAACCATCTTAGATCTTAGATGTTTTACGGAGTAAATGTAAACAATCATATCCATTGGCCAAAAAGTGCGAAAGGGACAATTGCTGAACTTAAACTCAAAAAGTATGTGTCGACCTGACTTCCCTACAGATATGTGTCCCTAGAAAGCTTGAATGGCGTAGCTTAAAAAATGTAGGTGTGTATAGCTTACAGTCAAACACAGACTCACAGATTGCCTTTTATATATATGTATAGATAAATAAGTAAATGTTGTAGGTATCACAGAAAACCAAATTGTTTGCTAAGTAATTATTATTATCATTATTATTATTCGAGAACACCGTTTCAAATTTATATATGTGTGCATACACGTGACGTCACGTGTAGAACAGTTTCACAATACACGTGACGTCACGTGTAGAACAGTTTCACAATGCACGTGACGTCACGTGTAGAACAGTTTCACGATGCACGGGGCGTCACGTATAGAACAGTTTCACAAAGCTTAACAAGACTAAAAGACGATTGTTTTTAATGTTTTAAAACTTTAGAGGGATTTTAATATGCAATCACCTGTTAAAAATATTTTATTTGATGCGTATTTATTTAATTGTTTATTAATTTATTTTATTTATTTGTCTTTAAAATAAAAGCTTCGAGTATTTTTGACATTCTTTGCAGCGAGAACTATACAACAATTTAGAATTAGGTTCTAATACTCGTCTTATGTTCTTAGTCATGGTTTTGCTGTTTATCATGTGACCATTGATATGAAGAGGAATTGCGCTAATTTTCGATAAATGACAAATTAATCTACGCGAAAGCGTGGTGACTGTATGTCAGCTTTTTTATTATTTGTTTATTATCTATCTATCTATCTATCTATCTATCTATCTATCTATCTATCTATCTATCTATCTAGTGTATCACGCCAGCAGATAATTTTCTAAACATATACTGTTAAATATAACAAACAATGAATGTCTATTATGTTTAATCATGAACCGTTCTAAACATTCAGAAGAAAATAAAGACAAAAAAAAAATCTTACAAAAAAGCTCCAGATTTATACATTGAAAACATCAATATGGAGGCTAAAATTATCACAGGCAAATTAAATTTAAGCAATAAAATACAAATCTTAACTATAAAACAAGCTTTCCTTAAAATAAAAGACCACAAAGATGACTTTACCAACAACCCATCATACCGACTTATTAACCCAACAAAAACAGAACTAGGCAAAATAAGACATCAAATATTAGAAAATATTTGTAACTTGCTAAGAACAGCCACTCAAGCAAACCAGTAGAAGAACACAAGTGATTGCATTTTCTGGTTCCAAAAAATTAAATGCAAAAGTAAATACACCTTCATCAAGTATGACATAAAAAACTTTTATCCACCCATTTCTGAAAAAGGTTTAATGGAAGCATTTAATTTTGTAAAATGTACATAAAAATACTATCTGAACATATTGACATAATCCTACATTGCCGCAAATCTATAAATCTAAGCATGGATCAAGAAATCAAATAACGAAGCATTCGATGTACCACAAGGACCGTATGATGGAGCAGAGATTTTAGAATTGATGGGCATATACATTTTAAATAAAATCAACAAAATAATCCATATTGACAACTACGGACTATATAGAGATGACGGACCAGATGATAGCACCAGACAACAAAAGAGAAAATGATAAAATAAGGAAAGAGCTTTTCAAACTATCAAAGAACTAAATTTTGATACATTAGTAGAAACAAATAAAAATGTGGCACACGTTTTAGATGTAGAATTAAATTTACAAACTGGTGATGTCTCGCCATATATGAAAACAAACACTAAGTTATCATACATAAATACAAAATCTAATCATCCGAAAAGTATAAACACATTTACAAAAGAATAGAACACAAACTATCTAATAATTCATCAAACAAAACAATATTTGAAGAAAAGAAAAATATCTAAGATGATGCACTAAGAAAATCTGCCATAAAACATTTTACAATATAATTCTCAACCAAACAGACAAATCAAAAAAGATAATAGAAAACGAAACATTATCTGGTTCAACCCACCATTTAATTTAGAGGTAGACCAAAATAGGACAATATTTTTTAAACTGAAAGATAAACACTTTCCAAAAGAATCAGAACTAAACAAAATTTTCAACAGAAACACAATCATACTAAGTTATAGTTGTACTAATAATTTAGATAGTTTCATAAAAAACAAAACGCCAGTAACTTAGATATCATTGTACAAAATAAAACCACTAATAAAGAATGCAACTGCAGGAACGAAAATAATTGTCCACTGCAAGGACTTTGCAACACAAAAGAAATCATTCACAAGGCAAAGGTCAGTCAGTTGAGTGCCATACGTGATACACGCTTGGGCGATCATGTCTCTCTCGAGACATGACTGACTAAGCAGAAGATTATTCCGCAGTAGGTTGCCATTGCTTTCTGCGGTAGACTGGTTGCCAATCCAATCTGTCCTGTTATTTAACCTATAACTGGAAGGAAGAGACGGATTAATACCTTTCCCAAGGGTATTTGCACGTAAGTGAATGCAATGAATTCAGCTGGAATTCGAAATCGGCCCCCCGATTTCTCGTTCCGAGTCGATAACCAATGCACCACAATGCACATACATAACCCAAATGGCTAAAATAAGACATATTTGGGTTCAACCAAAGACACCTTTAAAACCAGGTGGTTTAATCACAGGTCTACATTCAAAATAGAAAAATTAAAAAAAACTGTACAAATTTGGCTAGCCACGTGTGGAAATTAAAATCAAAATATAAAAAAGACCCAGACATAACGTGAAGTATTGTAAAAACAGCCAACCCTTACAACGGTGGCAAACTATGTAGACAGTGCCAAGAAGAAAAGTTAGATATTATGCTTTTCCCAAACAAAAATGAACTGTTGAATGAAAGAACGGAAATTATAACTAAGTGTAACCATATTAAAAATACCTATTAGGTTCAGACAACCATAAATGAAAACGCTATAATTCGTTTTAATTTTATAAAATTGCGCGTTCAAAAAATCCCCTGCCACGTGAGCGTTCAAAAAAAAGGAAAAGAAAACACCGTTACGTGAGCGTTCTGAAAAAGAAAAATAGTAAACGGTAAAATCAGTTATTAAAACTCGCCTGAAGACACCACTTATGGTAGAAACCTAGGTCGCGTAATAACGCGTTTATAAATGGAATATATATATATATATATATATATATATATATATATGGCGTCAGTCGGTGACTCTACCCCTGAGCTATGGGCGTTCGGTGGAAGTAGGCAGACTTTTTAGCGCATATCATTAAACGCGGCCAATAGCTATTGTGCTCTAATTCATTTCACTGAATGAGCGATGCGTACATGCCAGAGTAGCTACTGTTTATTAAAGTCTACTATTTTTCCAGAGTGCTCAATCAGGGTGTGAGAGCGTAATTTCATATGTTTTGGTTAATGGTTTCTTGTGAGAATGAACAAGAAGTTGCAATATACCACTGAATGTGTAGTGGATTTTTGGAAAACATAAGGTATGCTGAAATGAACACAAATACCATTTGACACTGAAGCAAAAATACCTTATATACAGGGTGAGGCAACATATATATATATATTTTAAGTGTTTTCCATTTTTACAGCGAAATAGATCTGTCTGCGGATGACTATTTACGCTCTCACACCCTGATTGAGCACTCTGGAAGAATATTAGACTTTGAAAAAATAGTAGAATAGAATTCGGTCGGGTTTCAATCCTGGTTTAAAAAGCATTCTGATGTCTAACCGTACTGATGAGCTGTGATACAGCGAAACAGATCTGTCTGCGTATGACTATATATATATATATATATATATATATATATATATATATATATATATATATATATAGTAGAAGGAAAACACTTCAAATTCAAAAAGACATCTACATTTGAAATAAAAACAAATCTGAGATGCAGTTCTTAAACCTAATTTATGCTGTCAAATGCAACGATAGCTCAAAAATATATGTAGGTCTGCAACAAGGCCTGAAAAAAAGAGTAGCTCTTAACAGAAGTAACATTAAACTAACAATAACAATAAATTTAATATAAGTATTGAATAAGCGCCGGCTAAAATTACATATCAAATCGCTGAAAACATTTTAAAGAAAAAAAAAAAAGAAAGGAAACAAATTTCAAGAGCCACTCCGAAAAAAAGTAATTCTGTATTCCGACTGGACAAAACAACAAGCAGAAATTGATGATCCGTATAAAAATTAATAGAATTGCACACGCGCAAAATTAGATCAAAATCGCTGAAAACAATTTTGTAGAAAAAAGACAAAAGCAAATTTCGCGAGTTAGTGTGAAAGAATTTTCTGGTCAATGAAAAGTGAGCGATTCCCAAACTGTAGAAAAATTTAACAAGCCAGTGTGAAAATGTCACTCAAACAAACACGCACGCATATGAACCTTTCAAACCTGTTCACTGACCACGTATCTACATATACACGGTGATTTCGGCCGTCATAAAGACAAACAGACCTCGATATGAAAAGTCAGAAATTTATTCATCTAGGAGAGTCAACTTTGGACTCGAAACAAGAGTAGCAACACAAAAATAATTATGAACACTTAATGTATATAGAAATGATTATTATTATAATTATAATTATTATTATTAATAATAATAATAACAATAACAATAAATGTATACTTTAAACAAAAGAGATGTCTCACACATTTTCTCACACACACATATGCACACACATATATATTTGGCTTCATATGTGTGTGTGTGTGTGTGTGTGAGATATATATATATATATATATATATATATATATAGAGAGAGAGAGAGAGAGAGAGAGAGATATCAGCAGACTTCATGGATCCATAGCCGACCAAAAGTCTTTGCCAACTTTTTGCATGACGATCAAGAATGTTATTCTCTGTCATGTTTTATTAAAAGAACTAGTTAACAATTTCACCAGGATAATTCCACATTTCAACTGGGATAAAACTGTGTTATTTATTTCTGAATGGTAAAACATGCTTATGACCATCTTTGTGCACATCCCTCTTAGATAGCACATTTCAATTAGGACGGTTCTTTTGGCGAATATAACACAAAGTTGCGCACATTCATATCAACTTACCAAGGTAGAATAATACGAGCGAGAATAATTGATGATACTCTGATGTTATCATGATTGGAATCGGTTCGTAAAGTCTATCTATCTATCTATCTATCTATCTATCTATCTATCTATCTATCTATCTATCTAATCTATTCATATCTATCTATCTATCAGACTATTCTATCTATCTATCTATCTATCTATCTATCTATCTATCTATCTATCTATCTATCTCAGACTGTTCATATCTATCTATCTATCTATCTATCTATCTATCTATCTATCTACTCTCAGACTGTTCATATCTATCTATCTATCTATCTATCTATCTATCTATCTATCTCAGACTGTTCATACTATCATATCTATCTATCTATCTATCTATCTATCTATCTATCTATCTATCTATCTATCTCCAATTTTTTATTTCTTCTCTTTCTACCTAATAACTCTTTTTATATTTAACATTTTCATTTAAGTAATCCTCTCATCTCGCTACTAGACATTAACTCCCCACAACTGAAGTGACAAAAGAATCAAACATATATCGTAGTCTTCTTTTTTTTGGGGGGGAGGGGGTTACACGTGTGTAAAAATTTCGGTGTAACGATATGCTACATTTGTCAATGATTTTCTTGGCCGTTTAGAGGCGATACATCATTGTTCAGTCTCTGAATCAATCTTATCGTCTTTGTAAACGCTTTTCATTAAAAAAAAAAAGCAACAAAAAAAAATTCATGTTGATTGATAGTATTAACATAAAGTATCAGTATTTGAACATTTTTTATAGTTGCATTTAGCGTGGTATATTTAGTAGAAGAGATCACATCGCTCCTTGACTGACCGTGAGACGGAAGGGCCAACTCTTGAGAACTTGTGTAAATGATGTAAAGATTGCATTAAATGTTGCCATAAATTTAGCTGTACTTGTAATTTTTCTGTAGTACCAGGATCAGCGATGTCTTTAGCGAGTAGAAGAGGTGATTACTATAATTCTGGGTTATCTATTATCTATTATCTGCGTTTAATAAAAATAATTGTATGAGTCTGAGAATACTGGCAATTATTTTAATATGAAATGGCGCCCCACTCAACAATACAGGAAACGAAATAATGAGGGGAAAGACATAACTTTGCCTCTCGTTCACTATTTCCATCAGTATCATCAACATAATAATAATAATAATAATAATAATAATAATAATAATAATAATAATAATAATTTTATTGATAATGTTGATCATGATGATCATGATGATCATGACGATGCAAAAAGAAATAATTGTTTTTAATTTTATTTCTGTCCTTTTACTGGTTATTCCAGACATTCCTTTTTCTTTCATCATTAATTTATCTATTTCTTCTTATTTTTTGCAACCTTTCTTCTTTTTTTTTTCTCTTCTCATTTTTCTGTACATTTTTTCCTATCTTTATTTATTTTCTTGTACTTATTTTCTTCCTTTTTTTAGTCACGTACTTTTATTCTCACGATCTGCTTTCTTTCTCCTTTCTTTCGGTGTGCGAAATTACGTTTTCACCTTCACCTCAGGCTATACATTTTCTTTTTCGTTTACACACATACAATTAATCTCTCTCTCTTTCTCTCTCTCTCTCTCTCTCTCTCTCTCTCTCTCTCTCTCTCTCACACACACACACACACACTATCTATCTATTTTAATAATTCCTCTTTCATTTCAGTGTTTTTTCTATCTATCTATCTATCTATCTATCTATCTATCTATCTATCTATCTATCTATCTATCTCAGTCTGTTAATATCTATCTATCTATCTATCTATCTATCTATCTATTTCAATCTTTTCATTATCTATCTATCTATCTATCTATCTATCTATCTATCTATCTATCTTTTTTGCTCCCTCTTTATCTTGTCTCCCCTAATTACCTCTTTAATTTTGTCTTTTTCATTTCAGCGTTTACGTTTCTTCCAACTTTTTTCTCTCGTCTAGTTATTTTTACATTTTATTAGGCTTTTCCACTTTCATCTTTCATTATCTTTATTTTTCTTTTTATCTTTTATCTTTTATTCTTTTTTCTTTTTTTTTTTTAGATCGACGCCATCTTGACGATTTTTCGATTACTTCTAATAATGCTATAATAACTATTTCTAATATCAGTTTTTCTTCTGTTCCCCTGCTTATTTTCTCATATAATTTTGACTTTGCGTTTTCTTCTAGAAGCGGTTAAGCCCCATAATGCACCAGCTAAAACCGATTGAGCAATTACGATGGATTAACCAACTTACAAATACCTTCCCACAAATATTTATTTATTTTATATATTATTACAAAGGTTAGTATTGCTAATATTTTAAATATCCATAATGCACACACACACACACACACACACACACACACACACACGCACACATATATAGTCATATATATATATATAATTTATATATATATATATATATATATATATATAATTTAACAAATAAATAAATGAAAACTTAAAAAAATGTTTTTTCGTCTTTAAAAATCTCTGAAGAAGCTTGTTAAAGTAAAACAAGTTAATTAAACAAGTTAATTAAAGACACTTTTTTCTTACCTGTTCTCTACTTATCTATTCATATACACTACCGACCATAAGTTTGGGACCACGTAGATTTATTCTCTAAGAGAAAGAAATAACAAATTTTATATCTTAAAACAATAAATATAGATATATTTCATTGTTGCTCACAATTATACAATAAATGAAAACAAAATTAATATAGAATAATTATAAATTTAATTAAAGTTAATTCATATTTTCTTTTCATCAAAGAAACCACCATGAGCCTTTATTACTGCAGAGCAAATCCTTGGCATTCTTTCTAATAACTTATAAAAATAAGTTGGTGAAAGTGATTTCCAAGCATCCTGCAAGTATTTAAATAACATTTGTTCATTTTTAGGAAGTTCATTTCGAACTGTACGATCAATTTCATCCTTTATTCTCTTTCTTTAATACCGGTTTCTTAACTGCTACACAGCCTTGAAGGCCAGCAGAATGAAATCGTCTCTTAACAGTAATAGATACTGGATGTTGCCGAGTAGAATTCATTTCAATTGTTAATTCCGTAGCGGTTTTTCTTCTATTCCTCTTGTTAGATATGATTAAATGCCTATCTTCTACAATAGATGTTACTCTAGGCCTGTCAGATTTTTTTTTTGTCAATATTTAACTCAGTTTCACGAAGTCGTTGAAGGCAGTAATGCACGCCATTTTTTGACAGGCTTAATTTTTTAGCGATAACACGTTCAGAATATCCTTCTTTCGAAAGAATTTCAACCTGAGCTCTTTTTTCAATGCTAATCTGTTTCTTCCTTGCCATTTATACTGTAGTAATATGGTTTACAAAAATAAATTATACCGGAATTATAATATCTGAATAAATCTGAATTTTCGGCAAAAAACTTGATCACAATAAGAGGAGTCAAGTAGCAAACTGAGAAAATGTTTACTTTAAAGTTGAAAAGAATACTCTTTTTTTTTTTTACTTGACATCTGCATAAGAATAACAAAATATACAAACTCGGCGAATTTGATTTTGCTAAAAATTTGGGTGATCCCAAACTTATGGTCGGTAGTGTATATATATATATATATATATATATATATATATATATATATATATATATATATATATTTAATTGTTGTTACAATAGTTTATAAAAGCATAGTATCACTACACAAAAATACTCGTGTTTCGGAGCAACTCCATGTGCCCCTCATCTGGTGATCTGGTGAAATGTAAATGCATGAACAGTGGGTTCAAAATCTACGTGTTCTATAACTTTCTTACACTATATATATAGCATTTCATTTGACAAGTTTAGACCTTTTAGCATTTCATCAGACTAAAGTAATGTTTACACTGATGCCACTACTCATGCGCTCAAAGTAGAGAGGACGCTGAAATTTAAAACTTTTCAATTTTCTTTCATCTGCGTGCCCAATTCTTCATGCACTTGTGTAATCACATCAGTGCAGACATCACTTTAATCTGCTTAAGTCCTAAAGGTCGAAATTCGTTACACAAAAAATTGTTTTCCAATTTGCCATAGATTTTCCTAAAATTGTTTTTATGTTATTAAAAAAAAACAAAAAAAAACAACAACAAACAAACAAACACATCTTTATATATATATATATATAATACCGGCCATAATTATTAGTCCATCTCAGTTTTTAAAAAAAGAATGTATTTCATACTATCATTAGTAATTCATTGCCAAGTGGATAATTCTAAATGAAAATAGAATAGTTCTTTTGTTATTATTACTTTGCAAAATTTTACAAGGCAGCCAGGAAGCCTTTGCTTCGGCCAGCCAATAAAAAGAAGGGAGTAGCATGGGGAATTGAGCACAAAAACCGGACACCAGAACAGTTCATTAGATGCACATGTTATTGTGCAGTATTAACAAATGAACCATTCTATTTTCATTTAGAATTATCCACTTGGCAATAAATACTAAAAATAGTATGAAATAGATCATTTTTTTCTAAAAACTGGGGTGGCCCAATAATTATGACCGGTAGTGTATATATATATATATATATATATATATATATATATATATATATATATATATATATGAATATTAAGACATGTTAAGTGTGACCTAGTGTTAAACGTACTATTTTAACGGGACCCCCTTTTATAAAGATGGTATGCTTGATAAAAGATTAGAGTAAAGAAAATGTAAATGACTAATGGAAACGATAGCCTCTTCCAACAAATAGAATGAACCAAGACTATCACTGGGAAACCAAGGCATGCTTTTTTGTACCGTTTCAAGCCTGTCACGACTCTAACTCTTTTCTAAGTACAGTTTCAATTCTGTCAGTACAATAACGCGTTTCTAAGTAACGCTTTAACCCTGTCACTAGTTGTTTAGGGGAAAAACACCTATTCCTCAGATAATGGACTCTCTCTCTCTCTCTCTCTCTCTCTCTCTCTCTCTCTCTCTCTCCTATATTAATAAGAGTTAACGGGAAGTTCATAGGAGTTCTTTATACTTCTATTGGAGTCAGTTAGCCGAATACTAAGGAGTCAGCTTTCAGTGGAAGATTACCAAGTTCCTAACATTTTGGGTACGTTAAGTCGATTAGCAACCGACATAGCACGATTATAACCTTCAGTGCGAAAACTACTCCACAACACTACTCTAACGCACTTTTAAGTGCATTTTTAAACCTGTCAGTACTACAACGCTCTTCTAAGTATCGTTCCAAGCCTGTCACAACTCTAACGCTCTTCTACGTACAGTTCCAAGTCTGTCACAACTCTAACGCTCTTCTGCGTACAGTTCCAAGTCTGTCACAACTCTAACGCTCTTCTACGTACAGTTCCAAGTCTGTCACAACTGTAACGCTCTTCTAAGTACAGTTTCAAGCCTGTCACAACTCTATATATCTTCTAAGTGCCGTTTCAAGCCTGTCACTACGCTAATGCTGTTCTAAATACTGTTTCAAGCCTGTCACAACTTTAACGCTCTTCTAAGTACCGTTTCATACTTGTCACAACTCTAACGCTCTCCTAAATACAGTTCCAAGCCTGTCACAACTCTAAAGCACTTCTAAATACCGTTCCAAGTCTGTCACAACTCTAAAGCTCTTCAAAGTACTTCTTTAAGTCTATCCCAACTCTAACGTTCTTCTATGTACCGTTTCAAGCCTGTCACAACTCTCACGCTCTCCGAAATACCTTTCCAAGCCTGTCACAACTAAAACGCTCTAAATACCACTTCAAGTCTGTCACAACTTAAAGCTCTTCTAACATGAAATAATGTAGTGGACTCTCTTTTTAATTTTCTTTAGTTCAGACCTTTAGAGCCATGCTACTTCTCCGGGGTTAAATCACTGTAATTTTTTTTTCGTAAGCCAATTATAAGAAGAAAGTTTCACATATTTCTTTTCCAACAAATGCCATTTTGTGGCATAGACTTCCGTATTGATATTTCCTTAAACACTATAGTATTAACTGAAAGGATAATTGTTATTTATCCTTCTCATAATAATCTTCTCTCTTTCTATCATTTATATCAGACAACTCATTTATCATTCTTATTTTAACAATAATCCATAGCTTCTATATCGAATCCATATCTAAATCCACTGCTAAGAAGGTTGGGTCATTATGTCGATCCAGGATGTTTTTCCGCCTGAATCCATCCTGCATATATACAAGTCAACCATCCGTCCGTGCATGGAGTACTGCTGCCATTTATGGTCAGGCGCCTCTGCCGTTCACCTCAGTGTTCTCGACAGGCTCCAAAGGAGAATCAGTAATGTGATAGGTACTGACTTGGCGGCTCGACTGCAGCCACTTCCCCACCGACGAAATGGGGCCTCCCATTGTCTGTTCTATAAATACTTTCATGGCTTCTGCTCGGACGAACTTAAGTCACTGGTGCCTACACAACAGGTGTTTACTCGTGCAACCAGATTGGCAACTGGGTCCCACCCATTCACAGTCAGGTTAGCCAAATGCAGACGACAATTCTACACCTGTAGCTTCTTCTCTTGCACTTCCCGCCTGTGGAACTCTCTCCCATATTCTTGCTTTCCTGATGGCTACAACCTCCAAGAATTTAAATGCAATGTCAATACTCATCTATTAGCCACTGGACTCTAGCTCTCTCCCCACCCCGTATATCCTTCCCTTTCCCTCCACCTATGTAACTGTCATCACACCTGCATTCTCATCTTTCTATTGCTCTTTTCTAACTGGTCTGTACTCCTCACTTTCTTCTAATTAATCTTTTTACAGTTAGGTAGTCCCCCGCACATCAGTGGCATTTCCGCCTTGCTCGGGGTGAAATGATTAAAAAATATTCTCTACATTGAATAGCTTGTAATAATTCTCTACATTGAATGGCTTGTAATAATTCTCTACATTGAATGGCTTGTAAATTTTTAATTTTAATTTAAAAAATAGTTTCTAAATCATAGCATTATCTTACAACACTATGTCGAACAAACTAGTTTAAGGATATCTTAAACATAAATAGTTTCATAATTTTTTTAATAGCATCTCAAAATATAGACATCAATTCTTGCTTATTTGAAAAATGACGAGGTTTGATTAAAATGTATCGGGCTGCAGAGCTATAGAACGCAGAGTTAAGCCACTTAGCATATATTTATCTTGAACTGCTGCCTTCATGTTCTAAATTCTCACTCATTTCCTTTGTTTATAGCAGTGCTTGGAAGAAGAGTAATATAGAGTGTTGTCGTCTCACCCCACCATCAGTCAGTTAGTTAAGTGCCATGCGTTGGTACGAAAGAGACATAACCGACTGGGCAGAAGATTATCCCGCAGTAGGTTGCCATTACTTTCTGCGATAGACTGGTTGCCAGGCAAGGCTATAGAACCCAATCTATCCTGTTATTTAGCCCATAAATGGAGGGAAGAAACGAATTAATACATTTCTCAAGGGTATTTGCGCATAAGTGAACACAAGAAATTCAACTGGAATTCGAACTCGGCTTCCCGATTTCTCGTTCCGAGCCGATATCCACTGCACTACAATACACCATAGAAGTTCCAGTAATGACCATGGTTTGTGCAGCAGTTTCTGGCCAAGGACAGCATTCCTCAGGTGCAACAATTATCATATTTCCCAGATCTCGTCTCTTCCGACAATTTCCTCTTTCCAAAAAACAAATTCCGCTTCAAAGAAAATATTTCAAGAAAACGAGGAAATTCAATAGAATGTGACGGGGAAACTACTAATTATACCAAAATAGAAGTTTCAGGAAATGTAACCTCAAAGAAAACGACGCTGGTGAAAGTGGTGGAAATCAAATACTGAAGTAATATATATTGTAGTCTTTTTTATAGCATTAGTTCCAATACCTTTTGATCAGACATTGTATATACTCTTGCATTTAACATTTATTTACTGATTCATTGTTTTACTTTGAAATTGCAATCGAAATCAACGTCTTATTTCTGGAATATTTTTTTTTAATCGTATCACCTTGAGCAAGGCGGTAACGCCACTGATGTGCAGGGGGCTACGTAATAGTGAAAAGATTAGATAAGAGAAAGCCGGAAACCACATCCTAAACAGGGAACAAGGTATGAGCCTCTTAACCTGTTCAATAGACGTGGGTGGAGTGTGAACCGGGTGATAGATAGATCTATCTACTCCAATTGCATGATAATTGCAAACTGCGCCATACTTTTAGCATTACACTATACTAATGTGCATAGTGGTTCAATGGATACTGGCTCGGAATGAGAAATCGGAGAGCCGAGTTCAAATTCTAGTTGAATTTGTTGCATTCACTTAAGCGCAAATACTCTTGGGGGAAGGTATGTATCCATCTCTTACAGACTGTTTTCTATAGCCTTGGTTGGCAATAGGTCTACTGCAGAAAGAAATGGCAAGCTATTGCGGGAAAAGTTTCTACTTAATCCGTCATGGATCGAAAGAGACATGATCACACAGACGTGATCACGTATGGCTCTTAACTGACTGACTGACCAGAATAAGCTCAGTTTATTAAATATTGATAGTAGAACGGAAGCTTAATTTACGAAATACAAACACATACTTATAGAATCAAGCACTGAACTTAAATGTGCTCTCATATGCATAAACACTATTTCATATGAAAGAGCGTTTAAAAAACTATTCTTAATAATGCACATAAAGCCACATTCTTTTAGTATTAAAGCTTTTTATATTCACACACACACACACACACACACACACACACACACACACACACACACATGTATATATAAACTTATTTATAAATGAAACTGTGTCTGTGTGTGTGTGTCTCTCTGTGTGTGTGTGTATCCATTACCTATAGACTCCAAAACGGCTGAACCAATTTTCTTGAAAATTTACACAGTTGTACTATAAGCATCTGCGAGTGTTCTTAGCTAGGTTTTGTGTCGAGGTATCCCCGATAAATATCGAAAACCGATAATCGAAAAAATCGGGTTATAGAAGGAGTGGTCCGATTTTAATCGAATTTGATACACTCATAGTCAAAGACATAGGAAACGATATTCAGAAGTTTCAAGGTTGCAGTTCTTACAATAGTGCAGAAAATCGATAATATATATATATATATATATATATATATATATATATATATATATATATAAGGCAAGATGTTTGTGTGTGGGTGTGTCTGTTTATCTGTCTTTATGTCCTTTATACAAATCCACAATTTTTATCCGATTCTCACCAAACTTCACACAAATATTCTTTAGGCTGAGTCTGAGCTCCAGGACCATGGATTAGTTTTAAAGCTTTCATTACACCCGAGCAACGCCGGGCTATACTGCTAGTATATATATATATATATATATATATATATATATATATATATATATATATATACAGTAATGACAATTCAAATTTCCAGGAACCAGTTCTATAAACACAGGCAATCTTTAGGAACCTATTCTGCTTAATTTCTTTTAAATCTGAGAATGGAAACAAATCACTTTATAGTATCAAAAATAATTTAACCATTGATAATTTAATCAAAAAAGGCATTTATTTATTAAGATATTTTCAAGCTGAAATTTTGTTCACAAATATGATACTTTTTAACGCTAGTGTAGTGCGACACTGAGATCCGAAGGCAAATTGGAATAGTCAAGGACGTATTCCAGAAGCTGAGCAGAGTATTAAGAAACAAGAAAACTTTGCTAGAAACAAAGAAAAGAGTTCTGGATTTCTATGTGATATCTGTCCTTCAATATAGCAGTGAATGGTGGACAATATCATCAAAGATGAAGGAAAAATTTGAAGCAACTGAAATGTATTTCTACAGAAGGATGCTGCGAATATCATGGATCGAGCATGTGAGCAATGATGAGGTCTTGGAAACGATGGAAGCAAAAAGGAAATTAATACTGAGCATCTGGAAGAGACAGATGATGTTCTTGGAACATGTAATGAGGAAGGACGGTTTGGAGAATCTGATACTGATAAGGGAAAAAGACAGGGGAAAGCAGCGGATAACCTGAGCAGGTGGATGACAAAACGGGATTTGGGTAGGGTAACATGATAAAGCGTGCTAAGAGCCACCAGGTATAGGGAGACGTCCTGAAGGGAGATGGCACATAGGGGTGGAAAAAAGTCATCAGTTACTTAAGAGTTTCTTAGCCACATTTGAACTGCAGTCCCAAAGATCTAATGGAAGACATCAAATTTATGGCGACTAGGTTTACCACGCTTATGACTTCAAGACGATTTCTTTTATCGGAATAAATTATGTTCATCACAGAAAACCTTTTAAGCCCCCGTAGAAGCAGCAGTTCGTGTTACACACACACACACACACACACGCGCGCGCGCGCGCATTAAATAGCTTTTATATAAAACAGTTTAAGTAAGTGCTGTGGATCCGGTTGAGAAACCACACCAAACAATGAACATCAAAACAGATATTTGAGATAGAAAAATAGGTTATATTGAAAATAATATACAAACTTGGACGCATGTTAGTAATCCAGCTATACGATCAGTAAGAAATAAATATATACAAGTCTTTAAAGTGAAGCCGTGTTGGAAATAGTATATCCGTGTAATATTATTCTAGCTAAGTGGAGCTCAGAGCTATTCTGATTTCTATTTTGACGAGGTATTCTCTGGGTAACTTCGGTATCACTCGGTAACTTACGGATCCGTCCCGGTACTCTCCGATAACTCTCACAGATCTCTACGATAACTGACATGTCTCACCATGGCCGGAGTATATGTATACTCAAGTCAAGTCCATTATTATAGAAAAAGGGGAGGTCCCACAACAGTAAGCAACTATTTGGAGTTCAGAAGTATGATAGTTTTTGACTCTAGTGTTATCAGTTATGCTATGGTTTCTTAGCCATATTCAAACTGATTTGCTAGAGCCACAAAAATCTATAAGAAAACCTATCAAATTTATGACTAGAAGACTTGCCACATTTATAACTTCAAGACAATTTCTTTTGTCAGAATAAATTATGTTCAGTACAGAAAACCCTCTTTCAACAACTGACAGCAATTATATAAATTTTATTTTAGCTATTATATATATATATATATATATATATATATATATATGAATTGTTTGAACATTATTTTTTTATCGATACTCGTATTTAAGTAAATATAGTGTTTTTTTTTTTAATTAAACAGTATTAAATATTTATATCTGCTGGCCTGATTATTTATGATAAATTGTTATTACGAAAATGTGTGCCATTCGGCAGGATTCGAACCTGCAACCCCTATCTATATAGGGGAATCTACCATTTGATTTGGGAACGTCTTAGACCGATCGGCCACGAATTTAAATACTTAAATACGAGTATCAATAAAAAATAATGTTCAAACAATTCATTTCAAACTGTCGGTTGTTTATAACCAAGTTTCGTTAAAATTCGTTAATTTCCGTAACATATATATATATATATATATATATATATATATATATATATATATATATATATATATATATATATATATATATATATATTTATTAAAAAAGGATTAATTCAATGATGTTGAATGACCATTTCGATATAAAGATCCCCACGGGGGATAACACATCACCTCAGCTCCAGTTTCGATAAGGATTTTTCTGTTGCTGAGGTGATGTGTTATCCCCCGTGGGGATCTTCATATCGAAATGGTCATTCAACATCCTTTTTTAATTTATATTTGCTCTGTAATATTTTATTACATGGAGCTCTCTTCCTGTATCATTTTTTAATATTAAAATAAAATTTTTTAATATTAATTAGGATCGGGTTTTTGGAATTTACCTTCCTGCTTTTTTCCCTTGGGTTAAAGTATCTGAATTAAAATATATATATATATATATATATATATATATATATATATAATCATATCGCCCCAAGCAAGGCATTTATTGCCACTGTTTTGCAGGGGGTTACATAGGAGGAAAGTTATTAGAAAGAGTGACAGGTGATAGGGAGTGTCAGGAAGTGGGTAAGAGAAGACTGAGAATACTGATAAAAGTGGAATGGATGGAGATAGGAGCATGAGGGAGAGGATGCAAGTCGGTAAGATAGGAGATGACTATTGACTTTACATTTAAATTCTTGGAGATTATAGCTGTCGGGGAAGCAAGTAAACGGAAGTGAATTCCACAGGCAGGAAGTGCAAGTAAAGAAGCTGATGGAGTAGAATTTATGTTTACAATTTATTGGCTTCACAGTAAAATGGTTAGACCTAGTTGCTAATCTTGTAGCTCGAGTAAATTTATATATAGGGAGCACCAGTGAGCTAAGTTAATCTGAGCAGAATCCATGAAAGAATTTGTAGAATATTATTATTATTATTATTATTATTATTATAAAATAGGTTTGTGCAAACAGATAGAATACTTCCAATGCTTTTATATATGTGTGTGTGTGCGTGTGAGTGTGTGCGTGTTTGTGTGTGCGTGTGTTTCTGTGTGTGTATAGGTAGAGAGAACACATATTTTCTTCTATTTTCTCTTTTAACATAAAATATTTAACATTCACAATCCACGAAGAAATAATATTGAAAGACGTGTTGTAATGTCACCTTTCAGGAAATTATTATATGTAAACGATTTCAGTTATGTGTGCAAGGGTATCATGCTTTTAAATGCCAGCCATTGAAAAAATGCGGCTAAATTTTGTTCGAACCTATATAAGAATAATTTTAACGGACATATATATAAAAGTGGACACGGGTCAACACCAAATTATAACCAGTTGTGGCGACTTTCGGCCTTTAGAACTTCATCGGATTAAAGCGATATTTACACATCCGCGGAAGTTTTAAAGTTTCAGATCTTTTTCAGCGTCCCCTCTCCTTCATGAGGGTGTGTAAACACACCAAAGCAAATATTACTGTAATACGATTAAGTCTTAAAGGATGAAATGCGCCACACGAAAATATTGTTCTACTTTGTCATAGACTTTCCCAAAATTGTTCGGATAAAAAAAATCTCATGTATCGTTTTTCCATACATATATAATATATATGAACTTTAACAAAGACTTAAAAGAACAATGTATATATATATATATATATATATGTGTGTGTGTGTGTGTGTGTGTGTGTGTGTGTGTGAGAGAGAGAGAGAGAGAGAGAGAGAGAGAGTGATAGTGTGTGAGTGTGTGTCATAAAGAAAGAAAGAATAACCCAAAAGAATGTAACAAATATATCACCTTAGAAAAGCACGCATATTAAACTGTACATGTTGAAAATCGATATCGAAATCTCATTTTTTGATTAAGTGATTATTATTATTAATTAGTTTTTCTTTCATTTTATATCGACTGTTTAGCTACAAATATATATATATATATATATATATATATATATATGTTGGCTTATATATATATATATGTTGGCTAATATATATATATATATATATATATATATATATATATATATATATAGTCATCCACAGACTCTCCTGTTTCGCTGTATCACAGCTCATCAGTATGGTTAGCCATGCGATTGCTTCTTAAAACTCGACCGAATTGATATCAGTCGGCGGTTCTACATTTGAGCTATAAGCGGCTGGTGGAAAAAGACGGATTTTAGCGTGTTACATACAGAATATAAACACACGCCGAGAGTGTTTAAATTATTATTGAATTAGCTATATATATATATATATATATATATATACAGAGAGAGAGAGAGAGAGAGAGAGAGAGAGAGAGAGAGAGAGTGATGTCCAGTCTATAAACAGCGAGGATAATCCAACAAGATCAACTTAATATAAAATATTAAGTGTTATATCTATATAGAGAGCTCAATGGATGTTATCCAGAGCAATATGATATTTATAAAGAAAAACTCAACGTGTAGAGTTTTCCTTTATATATATATATATATATATATATATATATATATATATATATATATATATTTCATTATTTCATTTGTAAACGAATTATACTATGCAACCCACCTTTCTACCACCTGGTGTTTTCAGGTAATTTACAAGATTGTAAGAGCAAATGAAAAATATTCAAAAGTTCGACAATATAATTGTATTGAACACTTTCTAATACAGCTGTGTACAAGTATAATTTAAATATGACCCAAAACTATGTATGTGTATATATATATATATATATATATATATATATATATATATATATATAATCTTGAATGCGTGCACACATTTGTGCATGTTCACCGCACAAAAATGCTCTAGATATCCTGTGCAAGAATCAAACATAAAATGCACACACACACACACACGCACAAATATGTATGTATGTGTGTGTGTGTGTGTGTGTGTGTGTGTGTGTGTGTGTGTGTGTGCATTAACATTTATATAAAAACATAGTCACCAATGCAGGCGCACGTACAATCATACATTCAATATTATGCATGTGTCAGCATGCGTATTATCAGAGATAAACATATAAAGATATAGAAACATATACACGTATATGCTCATCTCATAACAAGCCATGACAGTTACACACGCATACACGCATATGCTCATCTCATAACAAGCCATGACAGTTACACACGCATACACATGCACACAGAGGCAATTACATATATGAATATCCAAACGCATAATCAGAGATATGTACGCTTACCATCCCAACCGATATGCCGCCCGCCTGTCCACTCAATAAGTCACTTATTCACTCGGCTCCTTATGGCGACTACATGTTCGGCGGATCAACTCCTTGTCATTTCTCTCAAGATCCTTTTTACATTTTTGCCATTTCTTATTCTACTTCAGAATCTACGCTTCTCTACGTTTGACTCGTCTTTTTATTTTACAACGTCTCTATTCTTTTCCTCCTCCTCCTCCTCCTTCTTCAAATTCTTTTTTTAAATACTTCCTTAAATTCTTCTTCAAATTTTTCTTCTTTTTTCCTCCTCCTCCTCCTCCTTCTACTTTATCTTCTTTTCCTTTTCCTCCTCCTCTTCCTTCTTCTTCTTTTCCTCCTCCTCCTCTTTCTTGTTGTTGTTATTGTTCTTATTCTCCTCCTTCCCTTCTTCTTCTTCTTTTCCTCCTCCTCCTCCTTCAATTTTTTAAAATACTTCCTTAAATTTTTCTTCAAATTCTTCTTCTTCTTTTCCTCCTCCTCCTCCTTCTACTTTATCTTCTTCTTTTCCTCCTCCTCCTTCTTCTTCAATTTTTTAAATACTTTCTTAAATTTTTTTTCAAATTCTTCTTCTTTTCCTCCTCCTCCTTCTTTTTCTTTTCCTCCTCCTCTTTCTTGTTGTTGTTGTTCTTCTTTCCCCCCCTCGTCTCTCTTCTTCTTCTTCTTCTTCTTCTTCTTCTTCTTCTTCTTCTTCTTCTTCAAATTCTTTTTTTTTTCAAATACTTCCTTAAATTCTTCTTCAAATTCTTCATCAAATTCATCTTCTTCTATTGTTTCACCTCTTTTATCGCAACCATTTTCTTTATTCCCGGTCTCTTGCCTCTTTATGTCACTCTTTTATATATCCTAATATATTTATCACCCTCCTCCTCCTCCTCCTCCTCCTCCTCCCTATTATTTTCCTCTTTTTTTCACTGTCTCTTAATATCATTGTTTCATTCTTCCTTTCTGTTTTCCTTTCTTTTTCGCTGTCGTTAATATCTGTATCTCTCTCCCCCTTTTTATTTATTTTATCTCTTTTTTGCAGGCTTTTAAATATCTTTATCCCCTTTCTCTTACTTTTTTCTATTCTCTCTCTTTCACTCTAATAATGTTTTCTTTCATTTCACCTTTTCTTTGTCTCTTTTTCTCAATGTCTCTTTTAATGTTTTTATCTTTCTCCTTCAGCGTTGTGCCTCATCTAAGCTGCGCTTAAAAATCACGTCTTACATTTTTTCTTTTCTCTATTTTTCACTTCTTAATATCTTTATCTCTCTCCTGCTATCTATTTCTTTTCAGAATTTTTATCTCTCTCTCCCTCTCCCTCTACTATTTATTTCTTGTCTTTTTCGCTATCTGTTAATATCTTTATCCCTCTCCTACCTATTTCTTTAATCTCTTTTTCAGTTTCTTACATTTTTATCTTTCTCTTTCGTATTTCTTTTTTCTCTTTTTCATCTTTATCTCCCTCCTGTTTCCTGTTTTTTCATCTTTTTTTCAGTCTTTTAAGATTTTTATTCCTTACGTACCTATTTATTTTCTCTTTTTTTCACTGTCTCTTTATATCTTCATCTCCCTCTTCTTTTCTGTTTATTTTCTCTCCTTTTCATTTTCATTAATATCTTTATCTATTTCTTTATCTTATTTTTCTTATGTCATTCATCTCTATGCTTACCTACAAATGATACTGTTTCGCCCCCATTTTTGTTTTGTTCTTTTCCTTCCAGGTTCAAAAAATCACAAGGACGCATACCATAGCAAACTTGAAAAACATTTATCCAATCACACGCTCAATTCTACGCAATCTTGCACATATAGTTATGCGTGGCACAACTACAAAAGCGAAAACACACGTAGGCTTAACTAAATACTAAGCATCCTTATTTTACCGCCATTTTCTACTCCCTTCCAACCAGACACAGACCAACCCCCGGTTCTTCTCGACAATCCGTCGCTTTTTTCGAGACCCCATAATACGTCATACCTAACTCACCCACCCGTTATCAATTTGTACTGCTCATTAAAGGACACTGATACCATTTTCAAGTGAACCAACGCAAAATACAAATCAGATATTTTTGTTTGTTTGTGGAAAATTGGCGCTCTGTGGTGCCGACATCACCGATTGGTTCGAGTCTTGGCCAATTAAGAACCTCTTATAACAATCACACAAGCATACACGCCGCACGCATACCACGTATACATATGCATACATGCAAACATTGATCTTTATATAATGTGAACACACGCTGGCTTTCATACATATGAATATATATATGCACACATATATACAAATATGTAAACACACAGACTTACATTTTCAAACATATATAGGCATGCACAATTATAAACTACTCGTAAATATACAGACAAATTACAAATATATTCATCTATTTTAGCATATGAAATCTTACAAAGATTTCATCCCTGCATATGAAATATGTATACATGTGTGTGTGTGTGTGTGTGCGCGCGCGCATACACACACATATTCATACATATTATATGATATAAATCTACATATGTGTACATATAAATAGATTATATTATATCAATATGTAAGCTTGAAGGATTACGCATCTATGCGGATGTGAAGTGTTACAATGAATATGTGTAAATATATATCTGCACAGATGAATCAGGCGTGTGCATACGTATACAGATAGAGTCAGTCTTATTCTTAATATAAAAGACAGCTGCGCGTTCCAGAGTACAACCGTCTGCTAGAGTCAGTCAGTTAATTGCCATATTTGATACACCCTTTGGGTGATCATGTCTCGAAAGAGACATAACTGACTGGGCAGAAGATTATCCCGTAGTAGGTTGCCATTGCTTTCGACGGTAGACTGGTGGCCAACCAAGGCTATAGAATTCAATCTTTCCTTTTATTTAACTCATAACTGGAGGGAAGAGACGTATTAATATCTTTCCCAAGGATATTTGTGCATAAGTGAATGCAAGGAATTTAACTGGAATTCGAACTCGGCACCCGGATTTGTCGTTCCGAGTCGATATCCACTGCACCACAATATACATCTGCTAGAGTAACTAGTTAATTTCTATTGTATATGCCCGCTCAGGCACATTTATATTTCTTCTACGCCCACGGAGTCAATATATGGCTTATGCTTATAACTGTGCTAATCTTAGTTCTAATTTCTGCGAGAGAATGCATAAGCTTAACAATGTCAGTATATTAAATTTCTCGGGCACGATAACTTAACCTTTCAGGCCTTCCGTCTAGTAGATTTTACACACAGAACGTGGCATGATCTTCAAGCACTTTTTAATGATGTCGCGTTGTGGAATCTTCACCAAATATGTATTAGGCTTGCGGCCATATCACGTTGAAACACAGGTTCTGGTAAGATCAACGGAGTTAAACAACGCCAAGTCCAGTAAGTACCTAGATGGCTGATCGCTTGGGAATGCCAAGTGCTGTAAACTTTGAAGTGTGGGTGATATAATGCATAACGGCTGGCGATTAGAAATCGAGTAGCTGAGTTTTAAATCCAGTTGAGTTCGTTATATTCGCTTACAGGCAACTATCCTTGAAAAAGTTATGAATACAAATTTTCTCCCTCCAGCTATGTGTTAATTAGTAGAACTTGTATCAGTAAAAGTAATTATTACCTCAAAAGAATTATTACACTCTAAAATAAAAATACTGACAATCTGAAAAAATATTATCATGCAGTTGCTTCATAGACCATGGTTTGAATTCAAATCAATGTCTCACAGCCAGAATAGTATCATTCTAACACCATGTTAAAGAGGATTCTGTTTTTGTATAAAATTAGTTTAAATTACAACTTAAAGATCGACATTTGACTAAATGGTAACAACTGATAATCGTGCATTATTTTAATCGTCAAAATTATCATTGAAGAAATAAGGAAGAAAATAAATATTTCCTACATGTTAATATTTCCTACATGTTACGTTGTTTTGTTTTTTAGAAAAGTAAAAAAAAATCCACAGAAACACAAAAATAAAAAATTGTGTCATTCGTAGAAAAGATTCTACTCTGGTTTCAAAATTACGATAACTGAAGGTGAAAACTTTTCATAATATCAAATTGGAAAAAAGAAAACCGGAAGCCACATCCTAAACAGGGAACGAGGCTCATCCCTTGTTCCCTGTTTAGGATGTGGTTCCCGGCTTTCTCTCTTCCAGTCTTTTCACTTTTCTTCTTTTTTTTTTCAATTGGAGTAGATAGACTAAACTATCGCCCGGTTCACACTCCACCCACGTCTATTGAACAGGTGTAGAGTCTCATCCCTTGTTCCCTGTTTAGGATGCGGTTTCCGGCTTTCTCTCTTCCAAGCTTTTCACTTTTCTTCTTTTTTTTTTCAATTGGAGTAGATAGACTAATCTATCGCCCGGTTCACACTCCACCCACGTCTATTGAACAGGTGTAGAGGCTCATCCCTTGATCCCTGTTTAGGATGTGGTTTCTGGCTTTCTCTTTTCCAATCTTTTCACTCTTACGTAGCCCCCTGGACATCAGTGGCGTTACCACCTTGCTCGGGTGATATGATTAAGATTTTAAAAAAAAATTTTTTTTCTTTTTCATTTTTTTTTTCTCAATTGGAGTAGATAGACTAATCTATCGCCCGGTTCACACTCCACCCACGTCTATTGAACAGATGTAGAGGCTCATCCCTTGATCCCTGTTTAGGATGTGGTTTCTGGCTTTCTCTTTTCCAATCTTTTCACTCTTACGTAGCCCCCTGCACATCAGTGGCGTTACCGCCTTGCTCGGGCTGATAAAAAAAAAAACCAAGCCAAGTCATGCCAATCCAGAGATAATAAATAAATAGCAAGAGAGACAGGGAGACAGGGTTCACTAGCCGTGGGTAGCAACCGGTCTAGAAGAAGGGCAAACTATAAAATTGTAACAGCTAATTCACGGGTTGCCCTTTTGAAGCCGGATGCTACCATCCTGTCAGTGTTGCTGTAAAGACATCAGCAGTAAAATGTTGGATGTGGTCAATGAGAGAATTCAACAGACCAAATCTTCAATGGTGTCATATTTCATTCTAGACAATGAATATGATCTAATTATTTCGAGTAAGATAGAAACATAAAGTATGACCTTGTGTTTCCTAATGTATATGGAACCGAAACTCCTATGGTGACACACATATACGGCGCTAGAAAGAAGCTATGGGGCGTCAGATTGACGACCTAGTTAACTAGTAGTTATACTAGTGAGATAGCCAACGTATTTAAAATTTAAAAATCAAACACTGAAAATAATTTAACCCTCCTGGGTTATATGCGATTTACTGTTGCGTGAATTCCATATTGCTCTGTTTGCACCTGAGATTTGTTGCAAAGTTTCGTGAAATAATTTTCTTTTTCTTTTTTCTTTTTTTTAGAATTTTAGTCATCGTGCATCTTAGGGCCCATACAGGCTATGTGTTGTGGTGCAGTGGATATCGGCTCGGAACGAGAAATCGGGGAGTTCGAATTCCAGTTGAATTCATTGCATTCACTTACGCGCAAATACCCTTGGGAAAGGTATTAATCCGTCTCTTCCTTCCAGTTATGGGTTAAATAACAGGACAGATTGGGTTCTATAGCCTTGGCTGGCTACCAGTCTACCGCAGAAAGCAATGGCAACCTACTGCGGAATAATCTTCTGCCCAGTCAGTCATGTCTCAAAAGGGCAGAAGATCGCCCAAAGCGTGTTTCACGTATGGAACTTAACTGACTGACTGACATTTCCCGGGCTGCAAGAGTACGTGTGCTTTTAACGAGACGATGGCTTCTAGATTGCCAATGGAAGTTTCTGTCTCCCTCATTAGATGGAGATTGTAAACCTGAGATAACACAATCGTCGAACTGTTTTATCTGCCCATTTCTACTCGCAATGGTTGAATCAAACTTTAGGTGCGCCGAGATTGTCAATTTTATTAAAAAGTCACCTACTTTATAAATTGACCATGGTGAGATTTGATCCCGGGCCTCACGGTAGAAACACTAACTTTCTAACCGAAATATATAATTGAAAATGTATCAACTGGAACGTCATGTTAACAATATTAAGTACACGGGAAGAATAAATTATCTGAACAATATTTAGCATTTCACTGACTCTTCTCAAGGTCGTAGACATTATAACAAGCTACTGTTTATATTATAGTACTAACGATCATCAATTTATCTTAGTAAATATGATTACATTAGTTGCAAACAGTAAATAACTTCGTGTGTTCACTAAGGTTAGTTTTAAACATGTATTTTAAAAAAATCAGTATCATCCTATGCAAGGCAGTAAAACCACTAAGACACAAGGGATTAAAGGGGGTTAAAGCATTAAGAACAAAAACACAAATAATGCACGAAGAAAGGAAAGAGTAAGGAGAAGAACAGTAGATAGTAATAGATATTGCAGTTAAGTTTTTGCGGATTAAAGTTGGCTGAAAGATATGGTGCCGGAAGGGAGCTGCACAAGCGAGAAATGCGAAAAAAGAAACTGTTAACATAGACTTTACAGCTCAACCGTAAATTGATGAGCTCTAGACGCTAGTCTATCCTTCTTGTTCTTGTTCTTGTTCTTCTTGTTCTTCTTGTTCTTGTTCTTCTTCTTCTTCTTCTTTGTGCCTTGTTCTTCCAGGACGTAGGCGATCATGGCCTCTTAGCACATTTTCTTTTGCTACTCAACACAACCCCCCATTCTGCCATCCATCTGCTCAGGCCCTTCAATTATGTTATCTGCTGCATTTCCCTGTCTCTTCCTCTTTCTATCTGGCTTGTTAGTATCAGGTTCTCCAAGCCCACCTTCCTCATTGCATGTCCTTGTCTCTTCCTGTTGCTCTGTGTTAATTTCCTTTTCGTTTCTATCCTTTCCAAAACCTCATCATTGCTCACATGCTTGATCCATGATATACACAGCATCCTTCTGTAGAACCACATTTCAATTGTTTCAAGTTTTTCCTTCATCTTTAATGATATTGTCCAGCATTCACTGTCATATTGAAGAACTGACATCACATATCAATCCAGTGCTCTCTTCTTTGTTTCTAGCAACATTTTCCTGTTTCTTAATACTTTACTCAGCTCATGGAATGCATCGTTGTGCTTTTGGATCTCAGGAATATGAATGTATAAAAACTGCTGTGACCACAATGTGAGGGGCCAGTTTATATATTGATTGTAATATGTAATTGATCCCCCACTTTATATCCAGTATGTTTCTGTAGAACCACATTTAGGTTACTTTAAGTTTTTCCTTCATCTTTGATGATATTGTCCAACATTCACTGCCATATTGAAGAACTGACATCCCATAGCAATCCAGAACTAGTGTTTCTAGTGAAATTTTCCTGTCTCTTGATACTGTACTCAGCTTCTGGAATGCGTTCTTCGCCATGCCAATTCGCTCTCGGATCTCTGTGTTGCGCTTAAATTCATAAAGTCTTGGCACCAAAGTGAAGTGCACATCAGAACAATTACCATGAAAGTGTTTATAGAAAAGACACAGGGAGGCAACCTTACAGCGGTGGGAAAGTGTCTGAATTCGAGATGCCAGATCAGGACCATTGCTGTTTACTTGTATTTATTCATCATGAATTATTGTACATAAGTTAACCTTCTTATTGCTTTGGGTAGTCCTCACCAAAGCTAACTATAGAGGTTCAAGTCTAAGTAAGAATTCAGACTTTGAATGTTGATTTGCAGAGTAGAGAGGACATCAGACATGGGAAAATATCAAGAAAATATTTGAACTACTAATTGTTTCTGTTTCAGACTAAATTAAATTGAGCTTAGTATGTGTGTATGTGTATGTATGTCTGTATATATGCATTAGGAAAAGAGATGGGATTATATTTTAAATAAAAAAAAAAATAGTTACACGTTGCTGTTGATATCTTTGGTAAAAGAATGAGGTAACTGATAGCAGCTAATAAAGTTGACACGCTAACCGTAACTATAGGTGTTTGTTTTAAGCTTCGTACGAATACAGATGGTCAGATTGTAATAATGACATAATTTGCAGAAATGACGTCCATGTACACATGGTCATTTAACTGAATCTAAGGTATTCGAGATAACACACAAATAACCCATTATACACTTCTACACCTTCACACTAATCCATCGTCCTCCTCCTTCAGCATCGAATTTCTCTCTCTCTCTCTCTCTCTCTCTCTCTCTCTCTCTCTCCATTACACTCACATACTTACGTAGAAAGAGTTCACGGGAAGAGAACAATTCAATGGACAATTACGCAATGTCACGTGCTGAAACAATGCGCCCGTTTGGTTGGACACTATGGCGACAGGCATTGAGAACAATGACGCCCCCGAATTTGATTCCTGTAGATGGCGGCGCTCGTTATTTTGCATGACGAATTGTTCTAATAACGCACAATAAATCAAGCAAAAAAAAAAAAAAAAAAAAAGCACATAAAAGTATAGATAAAACACATTGGCAGAAAAACATGTTCTCTTGGTCGTGACCTTAATTTTATGCGACAAAAATAATGTTTATAGGTATAATATTTAAAACTTAATGTGGTATATATATTTTTTAAGCGGTGGGATGGTTCCTCAGTTGTATCACACAATTAAATTCATAGCACATACACACGCACACACATACTATGAGACAGAGGAATGAAAGATGCATGTAAGTGAAAAAACACACATACATACATGTATATATTTAAACACTGATTATATACATCTGTGTGTACATAATCCCATTTTCACATCCATTTGTGAACGTGTGCACATAATTGCCAACTATAAATCATTCATAATAGGAGAAGGAAACCTGTGGGATATCACCGGAAATTGATTATGCAAGTTTATCAAACATCGTCAATTTCAGACATTTCATTCAATCATCATCTATCTATCTATCTATCTATCTATCTATCTATCTATCTATCTATCTATCTATCTATCTCATTCTGTTCATATCTATCTATCTATCTATCTATCTATCTATCTATCTATCTATCTATCTATCTATCTATCTATCTCATTCTGTTCTATCTATCTATATCTATCTATCTATCTATCTATCTATCTATCTCAGTCTGTCCATATTTATATGACTGTCTCTCTTCTATATATATATTACTAATCACATTATATATGTTTTATGTGTCTTCTATGTTTTGGGCGGGCGTATGTATTATTGAAACTTGTTTGTTTTGTCTCTTTGTATTATCTACGTTTACACCCACGTCCATATAATACGTCTTTGATATTGAATTGCATTTATTATTTCTTTTATTATGTGCGTATATGCATGCGTTACGCGTTCATCGATGCGATACGCGTACACGTGCCGAAAAGGAAGCGAATAACTAATTTAAAGAGAGAGAATAGAGAAAAAGGGAGAAAAGAATACTAGCAAAGGACATGAAAAAACTGTGACGAAATCCATAATGCAAGAATGTTACAAAAGAACCGATCGGGAGAAGAAAAGTCAATAAGGGTTTACAATTAAAGCCAAATAAACATTATTACAAAATAAATCATCTTTGCACATGTCTTAATAGATTACATTCATTTTTAGGAGTATGCATAATTTTATCTATTAGACGAACATAAATTATATAGTATTTGTCTATATTTCTGAGATGAGGTAGAATTTAAAGTATTTACATTATTCGGACTATTGTCCTCATCTTTATTGCCATTTGTACGACGTTTAATAATAGATCATTCTATTTGTCTATATTTCTGAGATGAGGTAGAATTTAAAGTATTTACATTATTCGGACTATTGTCCTCATCTTTATTGCCATTTGTACGACGTTTAATAATAGATCATTCTATTTGTCTATATTTCTGAGATGAGGTAGAATTTAAAGTATTTACATTATTCGGACTATTGTCCTCATCTTTATTGCCATTTGTACGACGTTTAATAATAGATCATTCTATTTGTCTATATTTCTGAGATGAGGTAGTATTTAAAGTATTTACATTATTCGGACTATTGTCCTCATCTTTCTTACCATTTATTTTTGTAAAAGATACTAGAGAAAACCATTAACATCAACAATACTAAAGAAAATCATTAACATCAAAAATTGCAATATGAACTTTGGTAAAAAAGCTTTACTGGACATTACGTTTACAAGTCCCAAAAATGCAGTTGTTCTTGTCCTTAAGGACACATGGCCCAAGGGATAGAGACGTTGATTAGTTCTTGACTTGACTCTTAGAGTTGTAAGTTCAATACCAGGCTATACAGCAGTGGTGAACAAGTAACTTGCAGGGTTAGAGGGAGATAACTCATGACTTCCAATCGAGGCTTCCCGCAAGGAATGGAATTGTAATAAAGGGTTCGAAATTCCTAGCGCCTGAAAATTGCCGGAGCGTACTTGAGGCTACTGAAATATGGTTATACAGAAGTAGGCTGTAGATACTATAGTGGATTTACTAAGCGCTGCTTATGTGGCACAAGGCCGAAGGTATGGGGTACCTTTTTGCTGATGACCATGCATTCGGTTTTCTTAAAGTTTATTTTTAGCCCTTTCTCACCACTTTTTCTTGTTACCTTCTGTAGGGGGTCATGTATTTTCTTTTCCGAGTTTTCTATCAATTCTGTATCATCTGCTCATCTTATATTGTTCAGATTGTGACCGCTAATCCTGAATTATAGAAGAATTTCTCTTTCAAAATTGTTTCACTGTACAGGTTGAATAGATCCAGTGAGAAGACACATCCTTGTTTTACATCCGTTTCTATTTTCGTATATGGGCTAAATTCATTTCCTGTCCTTATGCAGGCGGTTTGCTGTCAGTATAGATTCTTGATAAGCCTAATGTCTTTCCCAGATACGTCGAGGTTATCGAGCATCTCTAAGAAGTCTTCATGGCGTACTTTGTCGAATGCTTTTGCTTAATCTATAAAACACAGGTATACATTCTTCTGCATTTGTATTACTCTTTCTGATTAAATTCTGAGCATGAATATCACGTTCATTTTTTCCCGGTATCTTTGACGAAACCGCACTGTTCTTGTTCTTTCTTTGGGCCGATTCTACTGCGTACTCTGTTTACCAGAATCTGGAAGATGAGTTTTGTTACATGGATCATCAAGCTGATTGTTCAGTAGAGTTTACATTCATTTGCGCCTGGCTTCTTAGGTAGTGCTATAAAAATTGATCTCCTTAGACTTTCCGGTATATCGCCGCTGTTGTATATTTCATTTATTATTTCTGTAATCCTGTGTGCGCCGAATTCGTCTAAAGCTATCAGCGTCTCTATTAAAATGCCGTTTGGTCCTGCTGCTTTGTTTTTGATTAATTTCGTCAGTGCAGCTTCCACTTCGGATTTTGATATTTCTGGTACGTCAGTATTTTTGTGTATTGCCGGCTGTTCTCTCTTGTCGTGTAAGACATATTTTTCCCGTATATTCTTTAATAGATAGATAGATAGATAGATAGATAGATAGATAGATAGATAGATAGATAGATATGAAAAGACTGAGATAGATAGATAGATAGATAGATAGATAGATAGATAGATAGATAGATAGATAGATAGATAGATATGAAAAGACTAGATAGATAGATAGATAGATAGATAGATAGATAGATAGATAGATAGATAGATAGGAAAAGAATGGAAAGATAGATAGATAGATAGATAGATAGATAGATAGATAGATAGATAGATAGATAGATAGATATGAAAAGACTGAGATAGAAAAGATAGATAGATAGATAGATAGATAGATAGATAGATAGATAGATAGATAGATAGATAGATAGATAGATTGTTGTCGTCTCTGGATCCTCACGCGACTACATAAAAGGGTATCAACGAAAAGGGTCATTTATTTCTGGTATTCGTTTTTATTAAAAGTGACAATTTTGGATTCTAAGAGGCAATAAGCCGGTCGCTAACGTTCGTGTGGATGGTACATTGCTTCAAAATTCTTGAGACTCTCTTTTGAATTTGCGCCGTTTTGGACTTATATTCAAAACACAGACAAAGTCAATCCCTCACTGTCAGAATGCCTTGCCCACGATGACCTTTCTGGCTCTGGCCTTTGCATTCTGTAACAAGATAGATAGATAGATAGATAGATAGATAGATAGATAGATAGATAGATAGATAACGTTTACATTTATTATTTTATTGAGTATAATTAAAAAAGAAACAGTATTTAACTCTTACATATTGAGAAGTATTAATTTTGAAGAATATAGCTCATGATGGGCGTATGTGTGTTGTGGTGCGGTGGATATCAGCTCGGAACGAGAAATCGGAGAGCCGAGTTCGAATTCCAGTTGAATTCATTGCATTCACTTACGCGCAAATACCCTTGGGAAAGGTATTAATCCGTCTCTTCCTTCCAGTTATGGGTTAAATATTAAGACAGATTGGGTTCTATAACCTTGGCTGCCAACCGGTCTACTGCAGAAAGCAATGGCAACCTAGTGCGGGTTAATCCTCGCCTAAGAGTGTTTCACGTATGGCACTTAACTGACTGATAGCTCATGATAGTTCAAACTTACTCACGGAACATAATTTTATTGCACCTTTTCGAAATACTAGAAACGGTGTGTGTGTGTGTGTGTGTGTGTGTGTGTAACAATAACCTTTCTCCTATTTCTAATGCAGACAGACAATAATGCTATTCAAATCCAGTCAAAGAAAATTAAAGTTGTAACTGTCGATAGAATATTACTGTACCAGTGGGTGATAATGACGAAAATTTTCCCAGTTGACCTATCTCCTTGATTACCAAAATCATGCCGTCGGTCGCCAATAACTATGACCATTCAAATAGTGTTTCAGGATAGATGTGATAGTGTAAGAGTGAGTTCAGGCTAGAATACTGTTTCAAAATGAGTTGGTGAGTTCTTATGATCTATATTACGGGTTAGAGGCTAGGAACCATGAGAGAGGCGGGAAATGCAAGCACGCGGATTTGTATAATTGAGGCCGGGTCTGGTGAACGGAAGATCAAAAGGCGTATAATGAAGGTGTATGAAAGTGTGACGACAATGTCGGTTACTTTAATCTCGGGTGGTGCCTCCAGACACGAAGAATGTTTGTTTTATAATCAAGAGGATTGAATGCATAGAAAAGGTTTTATTGAATTACTCAAATCTTACTTATAGACGCCCGCACATAAGTGTGTTTGTGCGTATGTCAAATTTCTAAAAGTTGTATGTGCATTACATACAGACGTAGATGTATTCATATCGTTTTAAATATAGATATAAATGTGTTGATAGACGTTGGTATAAAAATTAATCAGACATACATATACACGCACATATATTTAATTATAGCTATAACAATATTTCTAATATACAAACTTCTTCTTCTTCTTCTTCTTCTTCTTCTTCTTCTTCTTCGTGCCTTGTCCTTTCATGACGTAGGCGATCATGGCTTTCCACATTTCTCTATCCCTGGTGGCTTTTAGCACACTTTCTCCTGTAACACCACGCAATCCTTGTTCTGTCATCTACCTGCTCAGGCCCTTCAAATATGTTATCCGCTGTTTTCCCCTTTCTCTCTTTTTCCTTCTATCTGGCCTGTTAGTATCAGGTTCTCCAAGCCCTCCTTCCTCAATGCATGTCCCAGGAACTTCAGCTGTCTCTTCCTGATGCTCAGTATTAATTTCCTTTTCGTTTCCATCCGCAGCATCCTTCTGTAGAACCACATTTCTATTGCTTCAAGTTTTTCCTTCATCTTTGATGAGATTGTCTAGCATTCACTGAAAATAACAAAAACATTAAACCATCATCTTCTACAGTAAGTGCCATGTCATTTAGCTCTTAATAAATTCTATCTTTTTTTTATTTCTTCTAAACCCTCTTCTGTCATCCATTTACAAAAGTTCGCAAGGTAGATTATCCGTTGTTTTCTTTTGTCCCTCTTGCCTTCAATCTGTCTTGTGAGCATCAGATTTTTTCAGAGAAGACCCATCCTTGTCTTACATCCCTTTTTATCTTTATATATCTGATGACCATGCATTCAGTTTTTTTTTAGTTTATATATATATACCTTTCTTTCTACTTTATTTAACTACTTCCTGTAGAAGGTCTTGTAGATTCCTTTCTGTGTCTGCTATCATCTTTGTACCATCTATGTATCTTTTATTGTTCGGATTGCTGCTGCCAATGACGAATCCTGGTAGAACTTCTAGCGCTGTCTGAGTAGTCTCACTGTCTTGGTAGAATAGATCTGGTGAGAAGACCCATCCTTGTCTTACATCCCTTAATTATCTTTATATATCTGTTGAACTTGTTTCCTGTCCGTATACAGGCAGTTTGCTGGCAATATAGGCAATATATAAATTTCCTGTTTATTAATAGTTTATTCAGCTTCTGGAATGCATTCTTGGCCACGCCAATAAGCTTTCGGATCTCAGTCTTTCACTATCCGTCTTCTGTTTGATCATTTCCTAAGTATTTAAATTTCTGTATTTGCTTAAATTTAATATCCCCGACTTATAGTTGGCATTTTGGGTTCTTCTTTTTACTGATGACCATGCATTCAGTTTTTTAGTTCATATGTAGTACTTTCTTTCTACTTTCTTTGACTACTTCCTGTAGAAGGTCTTGTAGATTCCTTTCTGTGTCTGCTATCATCTTTGTACCATCTATGTATCTTTTATTGTTCGGATTGCAGCTGCCAATGACGAAACCTGGCAGAACTTCTATCGCTCTCAGAATCGTCTCGCTGTCTAGACACTCGTTTATAAATAAAATATGAACTTCAATTTACGGTCTTTTTTTGTAGGGATGTATTTTAGAACAAAGACTTGTAAGTGAAATTTCATGCGAATATATGCAAACATATGTAACATATATACAGATCAGACGGTAGTTTCTTCTGCAAAGATGGACACAAGTTCGAATTTTGCCGGAGGCCATATTTTCTTAAGTTTTCTCAAATGCGCAAACCTGTAGACGAAATAAACACCGTTTAAAAAATAGAACGTCTATTCAGATACGGGTATCCACTAAAAGTAGTGCTTGAAGTACTAAAATCTAAGTTGGATTAAATAAATAAAATCCATGAATTTTTACTTATCTGAAGGCATCAACAACCGCTTCAAAACTCGCTGTAGACGATTTTTTTAATGACACGACGAAAAAATGGCCATATATGATAATGTATTTTGAAAGTAGTGACTAATACAACAAAAACGTTGAATCATCAAATGCTTAAAATTGCATGAAAGTTATATTCTTAAAGTAAGTGAATGACAATTGCTTAAAATATAGAATATTTTTGGGATTTTTTTAAGTTATAGCCTACTACTGAGATTTTGTCTCGAAATGTAAAATTGGAATAATTTCAATACCTGATTGCTTGGTTTATCAAAGCATAAGTTAAAAAAAGATAAAGATATCAAACAAATGACTGACAAATCATATACTTTACCGAAAGCATTTTTCTTTGCGTGTCTTGAAGCATATGTTCGTTCGGGCATGTGTGCATCTACATGGAGAGTATTATTGAGTCTTTGACTAAAGAAAATTAATCAAAAATAATCATAATGCTCAAATATTGTAAATGGTGTAGTCGTCATAAGTCTACTGAACAATAACTGTCAGTTGTTCTCTTCATATATAATAGCTGATGTCTTTTGAAAAAAAGATTACTGTTAAGCATTTTCAAGAGTAGTACATGTGGCCCATAAAGATACAATAGTCTTTGTATTCACTAAATACACTGTAGTCTGTGTCTTATGAAAAGATAGAAGCGCTATCTTACTAGAAAGGATGGTGTTCTGTAAGATTTATTGTTCTTGTACCACAGAAAGTGATTGACATTTAGAACTTTGTGTCATTTATTTCGACAAAGTTCATTAAATCATTTCTCTTTTTCCCATTGATTCTTTTATGTATCATGTTTCTTCAGGATGTGTGGTTATAGCTCTCCACGATTTCTTGTTCTTTGTAACTCTTAATATTATCTTTTTATTATTTCCCTTAAATCCTGTCCTGCCAACCCTTTACACAAACTCTTTCTTCTTCTTCTTCTTCTTCTTCTTTGTGCAATGTCCCTTCAAGACGTGTTCGATCATGGCTCTCCACAATTTCCTGTCCTTTCTAGCTCTTAATAAATTTTATCTTTTTACTACCTCCCTCAAATCCGGTTCTGCCAACTATTTACACAGGCTTACCTTTCTTCATCTATTTTTCGTTTTCTCATTGCTTCCGCTATGCGCCATGTCCCTTCAGGACATGAGCGCTCATGACTCTCCACGGTTACTTAGCTCTTAATATTGTCTTTTTACTATCTCCCCCTAAACCCCGTTCTGCCAACAATTTACACAAATTCATTTTTTTTCTATTCTCTGTGCCGTATCTATTAAGAATGTGGGCGATCATGGCTCTCCACAATTTCCTGTTCTTTGTAGCGCTTAGTAAAGTTTGTCTTTTTTGCGCCTAATTCCAGTTTTGCCAACCATTTACTCAATCTCTTTATGTAGGTTATACGCTATTTTCCACTATCTCTCTTGCTTTTAATATGATCAGTGGGTGTTAAATTTTCTAAACCCTCTTATGTTTCCTAAAATGTCAATTGTCTCTTTCTGATGCTAAGTAATAGCGTCCTTTTAGAAAATAATACTTTTAAGAATTCATTTTAAAGAAAATTACTTATACTTGCGTCAGTATTTATACAATTTTCATTTTTATTTTTCCTTTACGTGGGCTATGGAATTTTATATGAATTTACCTAGTGCAGTGGAAAAAATGTATAAGAAAAGTCATAATTCCCATAAAAAAAGATAATCTAACGATAGAATATAAGATGGATATAGGCTATAACATCCTCATGATCAGTCAGTTAAGTGTCATACGTGATACACGCTTTGGGCCATCATGTCTCGAAAGAGACATGACTGACTGGGCAGTAGATTATCCCGCAGTAGGTTGCCATTGCTTTCTGCAGTAGACTGGTTGCCGACCAAGGCTATAGAACCCAATCTGTCCCATTATTTTACCCATAACTGGAGGCAAGAGACAGAATAATACCTTTCCCAAGGGTATTTGTGCGTATGTGAGTGCAAGGAATTCAACTGGAATTCGAAATCGGCTCCCCGATTTCTTGTTCCGAGTCGATATCCACTGTACCACAACGCACATCCTCGAGATATGCTGTGATAAATAGAAGTATAATTTAAGTATTATGATTACTTTTGGGTATTTTTTAAAAAAATATTGCAAAAAAACATGCCTGTTCGAATCGGCAAAGAATCTTCAGAAGTACTGAACACAGCCTGTCAGTGTAAAGAAATAACAGATTTATCTTCTGAAGTCACCTGAAAATAATAATAATAATAATAATAATAATAATAATAATAATAATAATATCGCCATGATAGAGTTGGGCAATATTAACATTGGGCAATGTGCAAACATTATGGAAAAGCTGTAAACAAACACTGGTATGAACATCACCCAGCACCGGTTACAGAAATAGAAGATGTAACCATTCTATGGGATTACATCATCTACACAGACAGAAAAATTGAAGCAAACAGGCCAGACATTATTGTTAAAAACCAGAAGGAGAAAACTTGTCTATTAATTGATATGGCTTGTCCAGCGGATTGTAACATAGCAATCAAGGAATTTGAAAAACTGTCAAGATATAAAGACCTGGAAATTGAAATAGAAAAAATGTGGAAATTGAAAACAAGAGTTGTGCCAGTGATAGTAGGTACACTTGGAATGATAAAAAATGGAACAAAACAACACATTGAAAGAATCCCTGGAAACCCCAGCTTAAGAGATATACAAAAAATTGTCTTATTAAGTACAGCCCACACACTAAGGAAAACTTTATCTATGTAATGCTGGAGATGATAGGGAAGATAGAAAAACATGAAATGGAGTCATAACAACACGCCACGACCTGCCTTAAGTCTCCCCGCAGATTTGGTTGGTAGTGAGACCAAAGCAGAAATTGAAATATGATGAAAAAATGACACAATAATAATAATAATAATAACAGAACCTTGAATAAGTTTTCGCTGTTTTCCAACAGATGTCATTCCCACAACTGCGTGCATGTAGTTTCAGATGGTAACGCATCTATAGGGAAGCACTATAAGCAAACTTGAAATTCGGCGAAATGTAAACAATCGTTGAAAGGATATTATTAGTGATAGAGATATTAGTTAATAAGATGTACATCTGTGTAAGAGAGTCAATGTCGTGATATTTATCTTTTTTTTAGCGAGGTGAAGCTACCGCCGGTGCGTAGGGGGTTACAATAATGGTAAGGAGTTAGTACAGTGGGTGTCAAATAATTGATAAAAGAGAGAAAGGATTCAAGCAGATAGAAGGTGACAATTGAGGTTGCATTTAAACGTTTAAAGATTGTAGCTATCAGGGAAACAAATAAATGAAAGGGAGTTTCTCAAGGGAGAAGTGCAAAAAAAAAACTGTTAAAGTAGAAGAGGACACTACATCTAACTATTAGAACCTTGAATAAGTTCTTGCTGTTTTACAACAGATGGAATTAACAGAACTGTGTACATGTAATTTCAGGTGATAACGCACCTATAGGGAAGTAATATAAGCAAACTTGAAATTCAGTGCATCATTTAGTAGAAGTGTAAATAACTTTGTTTTTCATAGCGTTAAGCATGTCAGATTTTGTGCCAATAAAAGTTTATTTGCGGGGAATTTTACTGCACTACCTTATTCAAAAGAAATCTGCAACTAAAGCGTACTGATTTCTTATTAAAACTTACGGTGACCATTCTCTGTCGGAAACAATATGCACAGATTGGTTTAGAGGCTTAAAATAAAAGATTTTGATGTTGATGATAAAGAACACGCTGGTGCACCTAAAAAGTTTGAAGAAGAAGAATTCGAGGCATTACTTCATGAAAACTCATGACAGGCTCAAGCTGAAATTGCAATATCATTAGAAGTTGATCACACAACAATTTCGAAACGTTTAAAAGCATTATGAATGATTTAAAAGCAAGAAGTGGGTGCCGATCAAGTTGAAGCCGAGAAACGTCGAACGGCATCTTGTCACGTGTGAACAGCTGATTCAACGACAGAAAAAGAAAGTCTTTTTTGCTTCGTATCGTGACTGGCAATGAAAAGTGGATACACTACGACAACCCTAAGCGTAGAAAATCGTGGGGTAATCCATGCCATGCATCAACATCAGCGGCAAAATCGAATGTCCATGATTCGAAGCTTCATCTCTGTAGTTGGTGGAATCAGCTGGGTGTAGTCTATTATGAGTTGCTCAAACCGACCAAAATCATCAGACGAGATCGTTATCGACTATAATTGATGCGTTTAAGCTGAACATTGAAGAAAAAACAACCCATATACGAGCAGAGACACGACAATGTGATTTTGCATCATGTCAACGCTAGGCCAGATGTTGCAAAACGGTTGAAGACCTTGGAAACTCTTAAATGAGAAATCCTACCCAACCCACCGTATTCAGCAGACATTTCCCCGTCTGTTTATCATTTCTTCCGATTGATGGCAAATGGCCTGGTTGAGCAGCACTTTCATTCTTATGAAGATTCAAAAAATGGATCGACTTAGAGTTAGCCTCAAAAGACCTAAAGTTTTCTCAACGTGGAATTAAAATGTTGCCAGAACGATGGGTAAAAGTAGTGCCTGGCGATGAACAATACTTTTAGTGTCTTGTTTCTTAGTAATTTTTGTAAATAAAATATTACTTTTCATGAAAAATCATGGAGAATTTATTAAAGGTCGTAATATTATCGTCAAAATTTTCTTAAAATGCCATACCTTGGAGAAATAGAAAACAGTGTACTCACAAGTGCGCTCACTGTTCCGTTACACCCAATGGTGTGTAGGGCAGCGTGTTTGCTGTTTCCGTAACAAACTGCTTTTTTATGGGGCAGGGTTGTTAGCCCTGCATCCAACCCCCAAACCTGGAGGAAGGTGATTTTCTAAGCGTAGCTTAGACGTGACACACGGCCGAAAGTAGGGAGTACCCAGTGAGGATCGAACTCGCTACTCAGTTATAATGATTCTAGCGAGACGAGCTTGCTAACCATTACACCACGCCGGGGAGGTGCCCTAAGTGCGCTCACGAATAGCTTTATATATGGCAAATGCGTGTGATCTATGTCATGAAGCTATTTCTGATGTTAGGTCTCGGGTAGGGAATGTGTAAAAAGCAGAAATCTGACGAAATAATGTTTTCCACTGATCATTTTGTAAAAACAAAAGCAAAAAAAAAAAAAAAAAAAAAAAAAAGAAAAAGAAAAAGAAAATCTAAGATAACATACATTTTAAAACGATAAAGCTCTTCGTAATATGTGAGTTGTAGAATATTTTGTATTTCTTTAAGGCATGGTCTACCAGGATGTGCGTTGTGGTACAGTGGATATCGGCTCGGAACGAGAATCCGGGGAGCCGAGTTCGAATTCCAGTTGAATCCATTGTATTCACTTACGCGCAAATACCCTTGGGAAAGGTATTAATCCGTCTCTTCCTTCCAGTTATGGGTTAAATAGCAGGACAGATTGGGTTCTATAGCCTTGGTCGGCAACCAGTCTACCGCAGAAAGCAATGGCAACCTACTGCGGGATAATCTTCTGCCCAGTCAGTCATGTCTCTTTCGAGACATGATCGCCCAAGCGTGTATCACGTATGGCACTTTAACTGACTACCAGGAATTCCTTCAATCAATCTATCAGAACGTTTTCCAATCAATCTTAGGACTACAAATACAACTAGAATTATTAATGTCTACATGTGAAACATTTTTGAGATTTCTACTTCAAGATCCTTGCATTTTGATAATTTTTTGAAGATCTTCAAAGATAAATTACAGGCTGCAGGCTGTTTCTTACAGTTTCTTTTCCGTAAAATTTGCATATTTTACTGTGCAGATAGAGACCCACTTTATCATGTCAAGTTTTATATTGAATGGGGACTAACACCGTGCAGCCTGATATAACATGGTTGTTTCTGGATATTTATCACAGAATCTGCATTTCGGGTCAGCCCAATTTTTCAGTGTTAGTAATTTCTAGTTAGCAGGCATTGGTCCTATACAGCAATAATAAAAGTTTTTAACCACTGACGGATACGAAATTTGTCTACATCAATTTGTTTGGTACAGAGAGAGTATTGATCATGAAGAGGCTTATCTTTACATCGTTTCGTACACTGCATTTTTTATCTTTTTGCTTTCTATTTTAGGTTCTTTGTCGTTGCAACAGATACACTATGGCTTATTTGCACATTTTTTATCCTATATCCAATTGATCAGATCCGATATTCACTGCACCAAACACACGTCCGGGAGCGGAGTTCTAATTCCAGTTGAATTCATTTCATTTCACTTAAGGGCAAATGCCCTAAGGAAAGGTAATAATCTATCTCTTCTCCCTCAAGCTATGAGTTAAATAGCAGGACATATTTGATTCTATAGACTCAATTAGGAACTAGTCTACCTCTCCCGGAGTATAAAGGGTCAACAGCTCTACCTGTAAAAAAAAAATAAAAAAAAAAACAAGTTACAGAATCATCGACGACCACTTCGTCGATGGTCTATGTTCCATTTGAAACGATGCTGTTTTGGGGCTAGGTTAGGCTCAATTGTCTTGTATTGCCTAAAGATATGAATTGTTTGGGATATGAATTGTTTGGGATCTAATGCGTTTATCATAACCTTTTCCAATCAGCACTGCAACCACAACAGAAATTGTTGATGTCTTCAGGTGCCAAATTTTGTAAACTTTAATATCCTTGTATTTTGCTTCATGAAGTTCTTCTTCTTCTTCTTCTTCTTCTTCTTCTTCTTCTTATTATTATTATTATTATTATTATTATTGTTGTTGTTGTTGTTTTTCTTCTTCTTGTTCTTGGTGTTGTAGGTGATGATAATGATTAAACTTGATGTTTTCTCACTGCAAATATTGAAAGCATTGTTCATTTTGGATTGTTATCTTAAATTCATTGTTAATGTATGTAAATATAACCGTTTTTATATCAATTCTATTTAAGAGTAATTAAATTTCTGTTTCGGATTTGTGCTTTCTGAGTATTTTTGTCTTTTCTAGCTACTCTTAGCGCTTTTTTTTTTTAATTTTCATAATGTCTGTGTACATGCAATGGTTCCTTTGAAGGTTTTTGTGTCTTACTTTATACGTCTGTGTGTGACATGCAGGGTTTGTCTTTTTTAAATTTCATGCCTTCACACGTTAATTTGTAGTATATTGTTCTTATTATTACTGAAAATTTCACGGTTTAGCTGTTTGAATTCTCTGGTGAATCATAATTCTTAAATTAATGATTAAGCTCCTTGTTATTTCAACTACTATAAAATAGCCGTGGAAATGCACTCTGTAACATCATAATATCATTATCAAAATACACCCACTATAACAACTTATAAATCCATTACACAAATAAGAATATAATGATCTTTCTACATAGAAACTTATAGATGAGCGTCGCATGTATAATTATATGCGTACATATATAACTCTATAATGGCTGACTGCTCGTATCTAAGTAGTCCTGTCTCCTAGGGTGTTGTAGACATCTGTTGTAGACGTCTGTTGTAGACGTCTGCTCATGCACATATGTGTTTGCCGATGTCTATGGAGCCTAACTGCAGTTTATACAACATCTATGCTGAGCGGACCTTAGTTACAGTTTCTGGAAGAGAAGGCAGAATTCGGCGTGATTAACCGTTTAAATAAAGCGATTATACTCAAACACTCACGGTGACTCGTGCCTTTATACTCATAAAACCAACGCGAAAATAATTTCGTTTATTCGATTTTACTCACAAGGCTTTGTTCAACTAGTGGTAAGGTTTCTGTATGTATGCTAGGCTGGAATCACCTCTCATGGTTATTAACATCAAGAAGATACCGTCTTGATAAATCACCCATGGTCCTATACGTATCACGGTCAGAAAGAGAACGTTCTAAGTTCTCAGATATGCAGCGACATATATATCTTGGGAAAGATATCCTCACGGAAGCTTATCCTCTCTAGGCGCTAGTTTTGAATTTAGAGTTTTTCCTTCTCCTAAACTGGTTGCCAACTAAGGCTATAGAACCTGGTCTGTCCTGCATTATATATATTTATATATTTAGGTTGTCCGGAAAATTCATGCCGACTTTTTAAGGAAAATTAAAACACAAAACAAGATTATACTATTAAATATTTAGTCGACTAATTATAAATCATTTTGTTGTACAATCTTTTTCTATTTTTACTTCAACTTAAAGATTCCATCTTCCCAGAATTTCAGGGATTTCTCGGCAAAGAACTCATTAAGGTGGTTTTTATGTTATCTAAAGAATAACATTTTTTACCGTTGTGATTATTTTGCAAGGACCTGAATAAATTAAAACTCCGAAGGAGCAATGTCTGCTGAATATGATGAGTGGAATAACATATCCAGCTACAGCAATTTTTGAATTTTTGCAGGTTGCCAAAGAATCGTGAGGTTTGGCATTATGCTGTTGGAAAACAACACATTTCCTGTTCGTCAACTTAGTTTTACTTGAGTTGCTGTCTTTAATTCGTCCAGCTGTGAACAACACTTTTCAGAATCAAATGATTGGTTACTTGGCAAAAAGTAATAGTATAGGGTTATTTTCCAACCCCACCAGATACACAGTAAAACTTTCTTTGGATGAAGACCTGCTTTTAGGGTGGCTAAAGTTGAATCATGTCACAAGAGCTTTTTTCACTGAACATTGTTGTAAACGATCCATTTCTCATCACCCGTCACAATTTACTTTTAAAACGGTGCATTTCCATTACGTTTATAGAGCAAATCACAGATAGAAATGCAACTCAAAAGATTGTTTTTCACTCAGATCATGTGGTACCCAATCATCGTATCGATTTGAGTGCCTAAGATTCACTAAGTGCTCATGGATTATGGATTTTGATAAATTTAGTGCTTCTACCAATTCCTGTGTTGAGAAATGCTGGTTATTTTAAATCGATGTCTTGAAGTAGTTGTTAACTGTAGTGGAGGATCTTCCTGAACATTCTTCATCAATAGGACTACAATTACCACCTGTAAACTTAGCGAACCACTTTCGCACAGCTCTGTCAACGAACGCACCTCCACAGTACATACCTTTCTTTTTTTTGCCTTTACGGTAATAAAAGTTATAAAGTGTCTAAAATGCTCCTCTCAGTTTTCCATTTTCATAGGGATACAAAAATAACATGAATTAATTCTAAATTTTCTTTCTAGAGAGATCATTTGAAATGTGGTCTAATCGGAAATGCAAGCATAATATATCTGTTGATAAATTTGACGTGTTCTAACGCGTTGAAACATGAACAACTAAAAATAGGCATGAATTTTCCGAACCACTTTACATGCGGTGTGGATATAGAAGAATCCAAAGGAGTATCCTGTACATTTTCCTTTAACGCTATTTCTCTCTTTTTACTTTCCAAATCAACGTGTCAGCAGTCTGACTGACTTACGTAGAGAATTTTTGACACTCGTTCTTACGCGTGCTCTTTGATTATATGTTGTGGTTGTATATACGTGTGTATATGTATTTTTGTATGCATGCATGTGCGTGTGTAATCGCCTAACTGATGTAAAATAAACTTTTTCTTTAATTTTTCACTTTTAAGGAAGCGATCTTTATTTTTATTTTTGTTTTTGTGTTTTTTGGGGGATCTTTATTTATGAACTTTTTCGTGTAAAATCTTCTGTACAATAAAGTCGGAAGCTGATGATGGTTCGCCTGAAATAGGCCTACACTTCCGCTTAACCATGGAATAACGTGTCTGTCTTAATTTTTACACACACACACACACACACACACACACACACACACACACACACACACACACACACACACACGCACACGCGCACGCACACACACGCGCGCGCGCACACACACACACATATATCGTAATGAGCATAGATAGTAATAATAAAAGAGTGCTAGGTGTAAAATAACAGAGCTACTAAAATTCATACTACGAATGATTATATATTTGTTTCTCAACGTTCCATGCAACTTTTTGCATTTCATAGACGCTGCAATCGTCAAGATGAAATTAAAAACTAACCATTCCTTATATTAATATTTATAGCCTACCGACAAGATAGTGGATAATTTTAATCAATTCATTCTTTTAATCAATTCGTTTTAAATAATTTATTTATTTTTTCTATATGGAAATGGACTGTTTCACTATCTTGCCAATATTTATATTGGTATATTGCAGCATTGAACAGACAATTGTGCAAAACTTTATGCTGTCAAAAGTCATCTCAGTCGTATGAGTTATAGTCTTAGAATTCATAAATTTGTTTTATTATAAAGCTCTTAAAAGCTTGCTGTTTCAAAAATAGATCAGCCTTAGACTGCTCTGTTTTTCGTTGTTTTCTTTTTTTATTATTCATATTGTGAGACGGATTCTTGCCACCCACATGGACTAAAAAGATCTAAGAGCTAATTGTTGAAAAACATTGGGAAAAAATGGAAGGTTGATTTGTATTCGGGTTGATGTTTTGTCGGGTCTGGCGTGTGCAAACATAGAATAAAAG
>JBBBDQ010001165.1:730000-732500 GCA_037127315.1 Ascarosepion bandense
AACTCTTGTTTTCAATTTCCACATTTTTTCTATTTCAATTTCCAGGTCTTTATATTTTGACAGTTTTTCAAATTCCTTGATTGCTATGTTACAATCCGCTGGACAAGCCATATCAATTAATAGACAAGTTTTCTCCTTCTGGTTTTTAACAATAATGTCTGGCCTGTTTGCTTCAATTTTTCTGTCTGTGTAGATGGTGTAATCCCATAGAATGGTTACATCTTCTATTTCTGTAACCGGTGCTGGGTGATGTTCATAGCAGTGTTTGCCTACAGCTTTTCCATAATGTTTGCATATTGCCCAATGTAAATATTGCCCAACTCTATCGTGGCGATTTTTATATTCATTTGGGGCAAGCACAGAACAGCCTGAGATTAGGTGGTCTATTGTTTCTTGGTGTTTATCACAAAACCTGCATTTTGGATCCATATTATTATGTATAATATTTGCCTGAAAGTTTCTCGTGAAAAGACTTTGGTCTTGTGCTGCAAGAATAAAGCCTTCATTATTATTATTATTATTATTATTATTATTATTATTATTATTATTATTATTTTAGCTTACTGCAGCTCAATAACTATAAAGATTCGGTGTGAAAACTCCATCATCAGGCAGTAAGATGTACATATATATATATATATATATATATATATATATATATATATATATATATATGCGTTTGTGTTTGTCTTATTTACTTGTGAGAAGAATTTGCTAACATATCGTTCTGTAAACATACCAGTTTTAGATGTATAGATAAATGAATAGATAGATAGATATAAAATGGCTGGAATAGATAGATAGATAGATAGATAGATAGATAGATAGATAGATAGATAGATAGATAGATAGATAGATATGAAGAAGCTGAGATAGATAGATAGATAGATAGATAGATAGATAGATAGATAGATAGATAGATACATACATAGATAGATAGATAGATAGACTTACAATATTCTTTGATTAATTTTCGTTCATTATGTGTATGAATAAAACATTTATAAAAACAATGGTAAAAAATGAAGGGTAAAAATTTAAATGATAATGTAAGAATAGTAAGAGACGATTTCGTCGTCTCGTAAAAACTGCCACATCAGTAGTTTCATTCGCAACTTGTATACAATTATTTCAATCTTATATAATTCATCATACTTTTTTAAATATCATGTTCTGCGCCAATTTTCTTCAACGTCTTTTTTTTTCTTCTTTCTTTTATCACCGTTTTACGTAGCTTTATTGCCAAATCCATGCCCTTTTGTGCGCAATAGCCATGGACTTGCTTGAGGTTTAATCTACGAAAATCCACTGAAAAGTCATCTCTATTTGGCAACAAAACATAAATTGTGCTCTTTAGACCAGCGATTCTTAACCTTTTCTTCTCCAGCGCCGCTTTTCATACGCTGGCGCCCTGTATTTTAAAATCACACTGATAAATAGGGTAGAATTAAGAGTTAATGTCACATGTTTACGTTTTGTTACATTATAGCAGCACCTATCACCGGAAGTAAGCTGTGACTCGAACAGCCAAACGGTGCTCACGTTGTTAGACCATAGACGATGCCGGATTTTAGCTTGCAGGATTTTATACAAAGGTGTGTAGCCAAGTAGTTAGAACGTTAGCTTTACGTTTATAAAACCTGGTTCAAATATTGTTATGGTCCCCTCTTACAAGGAATGAACTCTTCTTATAATTAGTTACGTGAGAGAGAAGCAGCCAACTAGAGCAGTTAACGACAGCTACTAGTCAGGCAATAAGCAACTGAATAATATATTCGGACTTACTTATTTCTAGTTACTTATTATCAACACTTCCTTTGAATATTTTCTTTCTTGTTATACTAATACACTGTTTTGAACCTACTTTCTTGTTCCGTGTTTTACTTCCGGTACAAACCGGTCACTACAAATTTACGGCGAAGTTTCCCTACAACTCCACAACAAATATGACCATATTCATTTTGCCAGGGAGGTCACTTATTCATAATATCAGACTATGGAAGTATTTCCAGCGTGCTGCATGGTTGGTAACTTCCTGAAAAAATTACCCCACAGGTTGATACAAGATTTGTGAGTGGAATTGGGTAGACGAAATTATTCTGAAATTGTCGGTGCTTTTGCTAGCACAAAGTTACAAGTCATCGTAACCGAGAATTTAATACAGCAGCTTATGTGCTCTCCCCCATAAACACTTAGTATGGGTGCAGTATACATCACAGCTCGGCTCTGTGCGTTTTAAACGCAAATATACCTAAGCAGATGTCTGCAACAGGGATTAGCTAACTACACTTTTATACTATGGTTTAAAACGTTTAAATTATCTACTTCCTCATTACAATTATAGCACCCCACAACTTCCTCAGAATACTTACTGTCCCCCCTTCAGAGTCCATATCGCTCCCAAGAGGTTGTTATTGTCTACAATGAGAATTCTTATTTTCTTTCCTTTAGTCTCGTAGACGCCACCAAGGAGTATGCGCCACAACTCTCAACAACACTA
>JBBBDQ010001165.1:737500-772500 GCA_037127315.1 Ascarosepion bandense
GTGAAAATGGATAATAAATTGTCCGAAAGCAATTGGAAATAATCACTATTGACAGTTTCTTCATTCTCATCGTATACAAAGGAGTAAAATTGTAAGAACATTAGAAAAACTGACTTAAAAAAAAAAACTTCTAAAATTTCCCTTGTCTCACACAATGCAACATGTATAAAAGAGATGTTGCAGCCCAAAATCTATAACATACTGCATACATAAATGTACAAACAATATGAGAATATAATTTGATTCATAGAGATTTTTCTGGAGAAGCTTAAATAAACGCGAAACTTGTTAGATTTATAAACGTTTCCTTGATTTCACTTTATCCTATTATATATATAGATATATAAACATGCATATACTGAATCTATCTATCTATCTATCTATCTATCTATCTATATATATATATATATATATATATATATATATATATATATACTTTTATGTATATATGTACGCATCGCTCATTCCGTAATGAATTAGAGCACTCTGGCTACTGGGCGTGTATAATGATAATGTATACGCTAAAAAGTCTGCCTTCTTCTACCGAGAGCCCATAGCCCAGAGTCGCCGACTGACGCCAATTCGGTCGGGCTTCAATCCTGGGTTAAAAGCAATCTTAGTCTAACCGTACTGATGAGTTCCGAAACAGATCTGTCTGCGGATATATATATATATATATATATATATATATATATATAATTCAATAATGAATTAGAGAACTATTGCTATTGGACATATATAATGATAATATACGAGCTAAAAGTCTGCCTTCTTCTACCGAGCGCCCATAGCCCAGAATCGCCGCCTGACGCCAGTTCGGTCGGGTTTCAATCCTAGGTTAAAAGCAATCGAAGTCTAATGACTGTATATATATATATTTATATATAGTGTTGAGTTATGATAATGTTTAGCTCGAAGATTGTTGTTTTTCAGTAGTTTAACTGCTTAAACGCATTTGGGCAAGCAGATATTTTTATCGTAATGTCCTCGATATTGGGATATTATATATATATATATATTACGAATAAACTTCGATATTTTCAGATATCCAATGATAAATTCGGCGAAATAAATTCGTTTCATTTGCGATCTTTTTTATTTTGGAAAATTTCAAATATTTTTAATACATGCATAATATACGGATGTTCACAAAGAATGAAATAGGGAATAAAAGTAATAGGGAAAGTGAGAAAAAAGAAAAGAAGGGTATGGTAGAATGCAGACGTCCGGAACGCTGTTACAGAGGGTGGAAAGAGAGATGGAAGCGTAAGAGAGGTAACGATTTGGATTCAACTCGATCTGTGAAAAAAAAATTTCAAAAATTATGTACATGTGTGTAAAGCATTTCAAAAATTATGTCTATATGTGTAAAGAATTTCAAAAATTATGTCTATATGTGTAAAGAATTTCAAAAATTATATATATCTGTGTAAAGAATTCAGAAATAAGTGTGTCACAGGAACGAAAGATGGATAGAAAAACGGCAAATGAGGAAGAAAGGAGGGAAATAGGAGAAAAGTCATAGGAGAGAAGGCGGAGAAAAAAGAAGAAAAAGAAAAAGAGAAAAGGTGGAAATGTATGTAGGATATAACGACATGACAACCGTTAGCTCAAAGAGAGTAGGGGGAAGGGAAATATACATAAAGAAAAACAAAGATAAAGAAATAGAAAAAGAAAAAGGAAGCTAAAAAAATAGAAAACATGGTATATAATTCAGCTTTGCCACAAGGTTTTCAACAATTTTCAAAAGAAAATAGGGTCTGACTACTGTTGAGGTCTAATTAATTTACATTAAAATCTACCACAGATATAAAAGGAAAGAGAGGAAAAAGGAAACGGATTTATATTTTAAAATATGATATATATATATATATATATATATATATATATATATATATATATATATATATATATATCGAGAAATCGCTTTTAGCTTTATTGTTCACTTTAAGATAGAAAGAGGCGTAAGACAAGGATGTGTCTTTTCACCGGATTTGTTTAAACTGTACAGCGAAAATATTTTGAGGACCCATGATGACACACCAGGATTTGTTATTGGAGGCCACAACTTGAATAACATAAGGTATGCAGATGATACAGTGCTGATTGCAGACACGGAAAGGAAACTATACGACCTCCTACAGAAGGTAGCGGTGGAGAGTGACAAAAAAGGACTACAAATAAACTTTAAGAAAACTGAATGCATGGTCATCAGCAAAAGGTGCAACCCAAAATGCCAAATACAGGTGGGAGATACCAGAATCAAGCAAGTACAAAAATTGAAATACCTAGGAAATGTTCTAGCAGGAGATGGAAAGTGCGACACAGAGATCCGAAGGCGAATTGGCATGGCAAAGGACACGTTCCAGAAGCTGAGTAAAGTACTAACACACAGGAAAATTTCACTAGAAACAAAGAAAACAAAGAAAAGAGTGCTGGATTGCTATGTTATGTCAGTTCTTCAATACGGCAGTGAATGCTGGACAATATCATCGAAAATGAGGACAAAACTGGAAGCAGCGGAAATGTGGTTCTACAGAAGGATGCTGCGGATATCGTGGATTGAGCATGTAAGCAACGTTGAGGTGTTGGAAAGAATGGCAACCAAAAGGAAATTAATACTGAGCATCAGGAAGAGACAACTGAAGTTTCTGGTACACGCAATGAGAAAGGAAAGCCTGGAGAACCTGATACTGACTGGCCAGATAGAAGGAAAGAGAGACAGAGGAAGGCATCGGATAACATATTTTCAGGGCCTGATCAGGTGGATGACGGAACGGGGGTTGACAGGAGTAACAAGAGCAAACATACTAAGCGCCACAAGGGATAGGGAGACGTGGAGAACCATGATCGCCTACGTTCTGAAGGGACAGGGCACATAGAAGAAGTTCACTTTCTTGTTTATTGTTATGATTTTATGCAAGCAAATAAGTTTACAATAAATTTGTATTTGGTTTTAAACTTAAAATAAACAGTATGACTGCTTTGCTTAAATTCATCAATAAATAAAACACTTTATTTTTCAAAATTGTTTGTTTCGCGTAATCTTAATATGTTACAAAAAATAGTAAAATCATTAACATTTTTGTAATTATTATTATTTCACAGCAGTGTTAAACTTCATTAAACGAATATTAACTTTTCTTTTCCATCTATTTTGTTTTTAATAATTGCTTTCGTTACAAGGACTAGTGATGGTAGAAACAATATTTTTTAAACATAATACTCCAGTGATGTTTTGTTTCGTGGAGTGGATGTTTCTTCCAATTTTATTTTACCAAAGTCTTTTTCCTTGAATTCAAATCGCGACTCTGTCTATTGTTTATATATATATATATATATATATATATATATATATATATATATATCACAGCTCATCAGTGTGGAAGGACATATCCACTTGCTTCTGACCGGGATCGAAATTCGACCAACTTAGTGTCAGTCGGAGTCGCTATCCCCTAAGCCATACACGCATGGAATCAGAGAAGGGAAATTATATGTATATATATATATACACAATAATTGTCCTGGGTATGCAACAAATGGTAAATCTCTGCTCCGGGAGTTCCAGAATTTTGGGGAGAGTGGAGTGACCATTGCCCCCAGATGCACCCTTTTCCTGGAGTGATATTACCTGTTTAGGGAGCTAGCTATGGGTTGAATAGCTATTTCATACCAGTAAAGCTCATCAGCCTTTACAGGCAATCCATCTAGGACAGTGACAGTCTTAGTAAAACCTACGATTCGAGGACTTCACTCTTCCCATCCGAGCTTTGTAAGCTATGACAGATGAACCACGGATGTAAGGAGTAAGACCAGTATTGCGCACACTGCACTTCACCTAAAAACTTCATTGCGCAGACCCAAAGAACACGTCTACGTTCACAAGGCCACCAAGTCTTCGAAACCCTGTAACGTGGGAAAGGAGCGAAACAGCAGGTGAAATATGTCACTGGATGCCGCAATTCCAATCCCTACTGCATGCAGTTCAGGATATTAGTCGTTTGGTGTTCCCCTGAGACGACAGTATCACCCGACAGCACACTGAAAGAGAAAGCAGCCCTCTTTAAGGACTACACTACTTGCCCCATAAGTAGAGGGGCCTGGAAATGTTGGCCTAACCAAAGCTCATCTCTCATCCACCACTTAACTCGCTGCGGTCAACGTGCATCTCAAGCGGTTGAGCAACACTAAAACAATGAAGGAATGTACCCACCTTTAAGGGTGCAAAAACACTGAAATTTGCATGTTGGAACATCTGAACCACGCTTGAAGCAGCTCACAGTAACCGAGCTGAACGTCGCTCAGCTTTGATAGCACATGAACTGACCAGGTTAAATATCGACATTGCTGTCCTTAACGAGGCTCGCTTCACAGGAGAAAGCAGCCCCCAAGAGCATGGTGCCGGATACACCCTCTTTTGGTTGGGGAAACCTGCGACAGAAAGGCGTGTTTTAGGCGTCAGCTTCATAGTCAGAACCTCCATCGCCTCCAGACTGGACAATCTGCTAACCGGTCATTTTGACTGCATGATGTCCATGAGCCTCCCTCTGAAGAACAACCAGCATGCCACGCCTTTCATTATGTACGCTGTAATTCTTCAAGCTGAACCCGCAGAAAAAGACTTCCCGCAGCTCTGTGCCATCTTCAAAGCACCCCTGCAGATTATAAGATGATAATCCTTCGCGATTATCAGTGCACCAAGATACAGGTTTCTGGAGAAGTGTACTTGAGAGTTACGGCGTTTGTAACTGCAATGATAACTCGCACTTGCTGTTTGAGCTTTGCAATGAACAGCAACTTGTCATCACCAACACCATCTTCAAGGAAAAAGACAGTCTTAAAACACTCTACATGTATCTTTGGTTCAAACATTGGCACCTCATAGACTACGTTCTTGTAAACTAGCGAAACCTAAAAGACACCCTTCACACCAAAGTGATGCCCCGTGCAGAATATCACACTGACCATCGCCTAGTGTGCTGCAAACATAAGATGCACTTCAAACCCAAACCAAGGAAGAGAGGGTCTTCTCCACCAAAATTAAATCTCAACAAGCTTCAGTCGGCTGTAGTCAAAAGCTGGCTTTCAGGTAGGCTGACAGTCCAAGCTTGAAAACGGCGAATGTCCCGAAGACTCTTCTCCTAGACACTCTGGGATCAACTGAAGACTGCCAACCTGCAAACATCTGTAGAGGTTCTGGGATTTACCACCGAGAAGAACAAAGACTGGTTCTATGAGAACAACTAAGAGATCCAGGAACTGCTGGCGAAGAAGAAATCTGCTCACTAGGCCCACCTGGCTCAGCTGTCATGTCCTGTGAGGAAAGCTGCCTTTCGTCTCATTTGTAGCAACCTCCAGCGAGTTCATCAAGGGATACAAAATAAGTGATGGGTCAGCCTCGCAGAAATAACTTAGGTGTCTACAGAAGCTTCTATGAAGCCCTCAATGCAGTGTATGGCCCAACTCACCGGGTCCAGAGTTCCTTTGCAGAGTGTGGATGGATAGATGCTCTTGACTGATAAAGCCATTTGTCTGAGCATTTCTAGCATTTAGAACCATCCAGATAATGACATTATTGAAAACAGCTTGAATACAAAGAAGAGTGTTAGAGTAAAGACTGGTTCGATGAGAACAACCAAGAGATCCAAGAACTGCTGACGAAGAAGAAACCAGCCCACTAAACCCACCTGGCATAGCCATCATGTCCTGTGACATATGCTTCCTTCCGTCTCATTTGTAGCAACCTCCAGCGCAAGCTTTGAGGGATAAAAAATAGTGGTAAACCAACCTCGCAGAGAGAACTAATAAGCAGACCTAGGTGACTACACAGACTTCTACGAAGCTCTCAAGGAGGTGCATACTCTGATTCACCAGGTCCAGAGTCCCATACGCAGTGTAGATGAACAAGTGCTTTTCACTGACAAAGCCTCCTTCCTGGGCCGTTGATATGAGCACTTCTAATCTTCAGGGCTGATCAACTCGTACAGGACCGAGTTCTCTACATTCCTCAGCAACCAGTCAGAGCAGAGCTGGATGAACTGCCCTCTATGGAAGAAATTACGAAAGCAATAGTGCAGTTGAGGAGTGGCAAGGCAGGAGAAGTCAACGGGATTCCACCAGATATATGTAAAGATGAAAGACCAGCATTACACAACAAGCTTCATGAACTTCTTGTCTGTTGTTGGGTGCAAGGCAAACTTCCAAGGGGATCACCGTGATGCAATCATCACCTTGTACAAAATAAAGGAGAAAAGTTAGATTGTTCCAACTACCGGGGAATTACTCTGCTCTCTAACGCAGGAAAAATCGTCACTCCTGAACAAATTAATACCTACCATCGCAGAAGACCACCTACCAGAAGCCCAGGCCTGTATCCGATGACTTCATTGTAAGCTAGATTGTCTTTAGCACATTTATAGTCTCTCTAACCTTCAGATTTCTCCCCTTCTTTAATGTAGGATTTAATGCTTTTGCTACATTATCTTTGGAGTCATTCAACATCATTTGAAGTCTGATTTTCCCGGATTTGTATGCTCCACAATTGATTTAAATAGCAACTTTAGCTTTCTTTGTCTGCAGTACAATGAAATATAAGACAAACCTGGAGGTAAACCCATCCATTTTTAAGATATATTTATTTAACTTTCTTTTCATTGACTCAATTGTCTTCATTCCAAATCCGTATACAAGTAGGGGCTATAATAGCATTGAAATGAGTACATGCTCTAAACACCATACATTGTATTTTCTTTTAGAGAACAAAGATCTATCGCATGGATACCATGTAATGATCTGAATGTTTCTTTAATTTGGTTGGTATCTTTTAAGGATTGATCCTAAACTTTTCACTAAGTTTTCCGATACGGTAGCGATCTTTTGATCACCTACTTCGAAATTGATATTTTCATTAAATTTTCCTTTTCTAAGACAAAAAGTTCTGGACGTGCATGTTTTAAATTTCATTCTACACCAAATTATCAGGTTACCCATCAAGCTTAACACGAGAACACTAATCATGGGTATATAGTCAGTCAGTTAAGTCAGTTAAGTGCCATACGTGACAAACGCTTGGGCGATCATGTCTCGAAAGAGATATGACTGACTGGGCAGAAGACTATCCCGCAGTAGGTTGCCATTGCTTTCTTCGGTAGACTGGTTGCCGACCAAGGCTATAGAACCCAATCTGTCCTATTATTTGACTCATAGCTAGAGGGGGAAGAGATGTATTATATTATTAATTAGTAATTAGTGGGGGATCAGTTTATTACTTCATAACAATATACAACTGATCCCCCACTTTATGACCAGTAGAAGCCTTAATCATGATTCCAACTATTATATTCAGTCAGTCATTTAAGTGCCGTACGTGATACACGCTTAGGCGATCATATCTCGAAAGAGACATGACTGACTGGGGAGAAGATTATCTCGCAGTAGGTTGCCATTGCTTTCTTCGGTAGACTGGTTGCCGACCAAGGCTGTAGAACCCAATCTGTCCTGCTATTTAACCCATAACTGGAAGGAAGAGATGGACTAATACCTTTCCCAAGGGTATTTGCGCGTAAGTGAATACAATGGATTCAACTGGAATTCGAACTCGGCTCCGCTGTTTCTCGTTCCGAGCCGATATCCACTGTACCACAACGCACATCCGCTGGTATATAGTACCCAGCGCAAATGACGCCATTTTAATTACAATTTTCAGTACTTGATTTTCTTACCTAAATAAGATGTTTTTCAGTTCTTATAAATGTTAACTCAAAGTACGTCTGAAGTACCTGCATGTCAAATATTTCAAATAAAGATTTATATTTAATATTTTTTTAGTATCCTCAAAATCGGGTATGATATACCCATGGTTAGTAGTGGTTAACTTTAATTGATGGTTAGTGTTCCGGAATTAATAGCATGCGCGTTGAACTTTCTTTGGATGAGAGAAATATTGTATCATCCATGAATGCCTTCACTAGTGGTATTTGACGACCTCCGCCAAACTCAGCAACATCAACTTTGTTGTCTGGCACTTTGAGGAACAGTTGCATTGCTAGAATGAAAAGCATGGGTAACACTGTACACAACCTCGCAAAAGCAACTTAAAGTCTACTTCACATAGTCATATAGTTTTTTGTAGTGAAACCCATTAAGATAAGTTTCTAGCATATTACACACACACATATATATATATAATATATATATATACTTATAAACTTTTCCTTATCCGCTTTATCACAGCTCATCCACTTGCTTCTGGCCGGGATCGAAACTCGACCGATTTAGTATCAGTCAGATTTGCTACCCACTAAGCCATAGGCGCAGAGAAAGGAAATTTTAACGTTTTGTATATAAGCAGTGTATACACACGCCAGTCACTGAAAGAACTCAATTGATTCCTGAAGAGTAATGCATAAATGGCTGAAGATGATCCTTACTCAACTCAAATAAAATGAGTTGATTTTGGTTAAACTTTGGTGGAAAGTTATTGATCTAGCTTAAATTATCTTTATTAGTTTTGAATTCATCTTTGTCCATCTCCGAAACTGATTGCTAACCACGACTAGTAAACCCTGTGTGCGTTGCTATTTAACCCATACCTGGGGGTAGAAGAGTTGAAGTCATACCACTCACGAGGATATTCGCGCTTAAGTGAAAGTGATTATCAAGAATTGCATTTAAATTCAGTTTTGCGATTTCTGATTCGGAGGCGTTATACATTACACAACCTACACATCCTATATTATACAATATAAATATCCTACATTATACAACCTATACATCCTACATTATACAACCTATACATCCTGCATACAGATATGTAGACATGCGTTATCGTATGCACGCATTTATATGCATATAAATTTCCATGAGAATCAGTTCCTATCACCAGTTAGCAACCATCGCGTGACAAAGTACAGTTCATAGTACTGAAACATGAACATTTTATTATTATTTTTTATTTTGTGAAAACTTTTTTTTTATTATAAACACTTATAATAAAATATTACAATAATAATATATAGCTCTACTTTTTATTGAGCACTTAAATGGCACGAACTGTGTATTTTTACCCCATTTTTCTTACTCTTACTGCAAGAGTAAGAAAAATAGGGTACAAATACGCATTCTGTCACTTTCTACCTAGCTCCCATAGCTCAGCTGTAGAATCGCCGACTGATTTCTGTTCGGTCGGGTTTCAATCCTGGCTAGAAGCAATCGGATGTCTAAATGTACTGATGAACTGTGATACAGCGAAACAGATCTGTCTCTGGATGACTATATGTATAATATTTCGGGCATAGTTTTTATTTAATTTTGTCTACTTAAATGTTGAAATTTCTTCTCTTTAAAGAAAGATTTATGAAAAACATTAGATATTTTGAAGAGTGAAAAAATTATCATTTTATAATTTGATCATTTATTTATTTATTTAATTATTTTTTGTTGCACTCGACTGGAAGATTTTGCAGATTTTAAAGTGAATGCTTAAATCTATTCAAATTTTACACAGACTTTTATACAGATTTGCTTTTCTTCCTAATTTTCGTCAGTAAATAAAAACCCCTACATAAGGATTATGCCATTTTTTTATTTATTTGATTTTTTAAAATTTTGATTATTTGTTAGTTTTGTTTTCTTTCTTTCTTTCTTCTTTTTTTTTTCTTTCGTTGTCAGGCGTGGTAGACTGTAGTGTACTTCAGTTTTCCTAATTGAAAATAACTCATTACCTTATGAACAACTTTACATATAGTTCAACATGTCTTCCAACAAAAATAAGCTCTAATTTAACTAGTATTGACATGTAACGATAGTTCAGTGAGGAAAGAATTCGGTAGCTACTGCTCGCTAAAGTAAACCTATTATTTGAGATAGATAGATAGATAGATAGATAGATATGAACAGACTGAGATAGATAGATAGATAGATAGATAGATAGATAGATAGATAGATAGATAGATAGATAGATAGATAGATAGATATGAACAGACTGAGATAGATAGATAGATAGATAGATAGATAGATAGATATGAACAGACTGAGATAGATAGATAGATAGATAGATAGATAGATAGATAGATATATAGATAGACAGAGATAGATAGATAGATAGATAGATAGATAGATATAGACAGACAGACAGATAGATAGATAGATAGATAGATAGATAGATAGATAGATAGATATGAACAGACAGAGATAGATAGATATCTATCTAGATATGAACAGACTGAGATAGATAGATAGATAGATAGATAGATAGATAGACAGACTGAGATAGATAGATAGATAGATAGATAGATAGATAGATAGATAGATAGATAGATAGATAGATAGATATAGACAGACAGAGATAGATAGATAGATAGATAGATAGATAGATAGATAGATAGATATGAACAGACTAGGATAGATAGATAGATAGATAGATAGATAGATATGAACAGACTGAGATAGATAGATAGATAGATAGATAGATAGATAGATAGATAGATAGATAGATATAGATAGATAGATATAGACAGACTGAGATAGATAGATAGATAGATAGATAGATAGATAGATATGAACAGACTGAGATAGATAGATAGATAGATAGATAGATAGATAGATGTAAGACAGACAGATAGATAGATAGATAGATAGATAGATAGATAGATAGATAGATAGATAGATATGAACGAATGAGATAGATAGATAGATAGATAGATAGATAGATATGAACAGACTGAGATAGATAGATAGATAGATAGATAGATAGATAGATAGATAGATAGATAGATATGAACAGACAGAGATAGATAGATAGATAGATAGATAGATAGATAGATAGATAGATAGATAGATAGATAGATAGATAGATAGATAGATAGATAGATAGATAGATAGATAGTAAAGATTGAGAATGATTGATAGATGCGAACAGATTAATATATACTGATTGATTGATTGATTGATAATTTAATCTTGAAAAAAATCTAAGCCAACAAAGAGATATAGGAATGGTTGACAAGTCCTTTGTACAAAGTACCTACTACTGTCGTATACTTCTAAATTCTACAACGAATGTTTTATATTTATGCATAGCTAAAAAGAATTAAAACTCACTCTCTCTCTCTCTCTCTCTCTCTATATATATATATATATATATATATATATATATATATATATATATGGATGGATGGATGTATGTATTAATAACAGTTTGCTATCTGTGCATATAATGTTATATGTGTGTATGTGTATATATGCCGTGTTTGGGTATTTTTTGTATGTGTCTGTGTTGCAAACTTATCAATGGATCACAGAAATAACCAGAGCGTAAACACACACACACACACACACACACACACACACACACACACACACACACACACACACACACACACAGATATGTATTACAGTAGACATATACGTCTTTCTCTCTCTCTCTCTCTATATATATATATATATGTATATATATATCGAATGTAAATGTTTGTCGTCATGTGTATGTGTCTATAACTAGTATGTAAAGTCTTTCGTCTTATTTTGTTTTTTATTGTCTTTTCTTTAAATACTGTATGTGTGTATTTCATGTCTATATATAACAGATTTTTATTTATGTCAGTGTCATAAAATACGAAAGATTCGAATAAAAGACGCATTAAATTATAAAGGAAAAATACACAAAAAGAAAACAAAAATGTAAAATAACAGAAAAATGGAAACAACGTATTTTTAAATCCGGAAAAATGTTAAAAGAACAAGTAATTGTTTTTGTCGCAAGATAAAACTTTACATAGTGAACATTAATATGATGTAAGGTCATATTGCGCGCGTAAACTAAAAAAAAGGAAAAAAAAAAAAAAAAAAGAAAGATAACATATGTAACTTTATAAAGAAAAAAATGACCACGTCCAATAAAGTCTTTTTTCATATACTTCTAATATCAAACATCTGGAAAACTATTTTAATGTTCTTAGGAACCTGGTACAATAAATAAAAAATTATCCAAATGTTGGAGAACTTTTGTCTTTATTTTCAACTGAAATTAAAGCCAAAATACGACGTTTAGAACGGCTCATGATTAAACATAATAGACATATATATATATATATATATATATATATATATATATATATATATATATATATAAACTTATTTATAAATGGAACTTGTCTGTGTTTGTGTGTATCCGTTACCTATAGACTCCGAAAAGGCTGAACCGATTTTCTTGAAAATTTACACAGTTGTACAATAAGCGTTTGCGTGTGTACTTAGCTAGGTTTTGTGTCGAGATACCGCCGATAAATATCGAAAATCGAAAAAATCGGTTTATAGAAGGAATGGTCCGATTTTCATCAAATTTGATATACTCATAGAAAAAAACATAAGAAACGATATTCAGAAGTTTCAAGGTTGCAGTTCTTATAATAGTGCAGAAACTCGATAATATATATATATATATATATATATAAATCGATACCAAGAAATCAAAATTTGACTTATAGCCATTCATTTTTCTTTCAGTCTACGATTTCGCTTTAACTGGAAACATTTTTGTCTTTTGTGCCAAAAAGCTCCAGACCCATGGATTAGTTTTAAAGTTTTCATTACACCCGAGCAACGCCGGGTTATACTGCTAGTATATATATATATATATATATGTGTGTGTGTGTGTGTGTGTGTGTGTGTGTGTGTGTGTGTGTGTGCACGTGTGTAGTCACAGATGAATAGGAAACTGGAGGCAAAATAAATGTGGTTCACCAGAAGGATGTTAAGAATTCCGTGAATGAAACACTCAAAGCAATAAAGAAGTCTTGAAGAAAATACTTTGAAGAACTCCTTGGTAAAATAAAAAAATTAGCAATACTGTTAGCCCTGTTCTAACATCTCGGCTTCAGTCACTTTCCCGTCGCCGTAAGGTTGCTTTTCTGGGCTTTTTCTGTAAATATTTTCGTGGTAATTGTTCAGATGAAATCCCGCTATGATTCCTAGATTTTATGAATTTAAGCACAGTACTAAACTGGTGTGAGATGTGCGTTGTGGTGCATTGGATATCGGCTAGGAACGAGAAATCGGGGAGCCGAGTTCGAATTCCAGCTGAATTCACTGCATTCACTTACACGCAAATACCCTTGGGAAAGGTATTAATCCGTCTATTCCTTCCAGTTATGGGTTAAATAACAGGACAGATTGGGTACTATTGCCTTGGTCGGCAACCAGTCTACCGCAGAAAGCAATGGCAACCTACTGTGGGATAATCTTCTGTGGGATAATTCTTCAATGCCCAATAACACATTGTACCTAAGGAGCTTTACCTGCTTGCTTGGGGTGAAATCGATTAAAGAGAACAAAATGGAAACAAAAAGAGCACTTATATTCACCACCACAAAGACACAAGTAAACTATCTTACAAAAATTGATTTTTCAGATCAAATGCATTTTAGCATATACTTCAGTAAGTTAAGTGTCATATATGATATACGTTTGGGCGAGCTTTTCTCTTCCGATCAATGACTGTCTAGATAGAAAATTTTCTCGTAGTAGGTTGCCATTTTTGTACGGTAGACTGGTTGCCAACCAAAGCTATAGAGCGCAATCTGTCCTCCTATTTAACCCATAGCTGGAGGGAGAACAGATGGATTTATACCTTTTCCAAGAGTATTTGCACGTAATTTAATACAACGAATTCAACTGGAATTCGAACTTGGCTTTCCGATTTCTCATTCCGAGCTGAAATCGATTGGACCACAACGCACATATGTACCTCAATTGAAAGAAATGTTATTAAATATGGGCTGTCTTTCTTTGACATGAAGGATTATCAGACTTTTTAATCGTGTTGGAATGCCAGAATACTGCATTGTTGACCAAAATTTGATGGAAATTAGAAAGTGTGCTGTGAATCTCAGCTATATTTTTTGTGATAAATGTTGTGGCATAACCAATATGCAGGGTGTCCCATAAGAGTCATACATATTGTTTTTAGCATCGTATTTCTTTTTATATATTTCAGATACCCTGTGTGCTGGGTGACAGAATTATTGAACCGTTTTTTGTTGATGGAAATCTTAATGACGATAAGTATCTTAATATGTTGCAAGAATAGATTTTTCCATCCCTACTAAAAAAGATGGACCCTAGATGTTATGCCAGGATTTGTCATCGGAGACCACAATTCAAACAGCATAAAGTACGCAGAAGATACAGTACTGATAGGCATGATTCTGGCACAATATTTAGGGTCCTTAGAATAGTCTCGATGTACAAGTTAAATAGATCCGTTAAAAAGACACATCCTTGTATTCCGTCCCTTTCTATCTTTGTATAAGTGAATTCGTTTCCTGTCTGTATGCAGGCGGTTTGCTGCCATTAGAAATTCTTGATTACTCTGATGTCTTTCCCAAATATATCGGGGTTGCTGAGCATCTTTATCAATTCTTTGTGGTATATTTTGCCGAACGCCTTCGCATAATCGATAAAACATAAGTACACGTCCTTCTTCATTTGTATTGCCCTTTCGGATAGCATTCTAATCATGGATGTGGCGTTCCTTATTCCAGTGTCTTTGACGAATCCGCACTGTTCTTGTCCTATCTCTGGCCTGATTCTGCTTCTCGCTCTATTCATCAGGACTCGGACGATCAGTTTTGTAATGTGGCTCATTAAACTGATTGTTCGATGGAGTTCGCACTCGTTTGCACTTGGCTTTTAAGACAGTGCTATGAAAATCGACTTGCTTAGATCGTCTGGTATTACACCACTTTTATAAATTTAATTTATTATTCCTGTAATTTTCTCTAAGCCGAATTCTTCCATGGCTATCAGCAGCTTTATTACAATGCCGTCTCTTGTTAAAAAGACCCTGAATCGTCTCATAGCATCATTTACTATCATTCCTACTCTCTGATCTGCCATGCACTTACACAAACTTGTTAGGAAGGCTACTTGTTGCTTACTTCTATCTCTTTGACTCGCGTATGTTTTGTGACTTGACAGTCACAAAGCATTTAATTCTCCAAACACTCTTTCCTCATTATGTGTTCAAGAACTGTTAACTCTCTCTTTCTGATTCCAAGTATAAGTTCCCTTTTTTATTCCACTTTTCTTTAAAACTTCCTCATTACTCACATGTTTCGTCTGTAGCATTCCCAGTATCCTTCTGTAGAACCACATTTTCGTTTCTTCAAGTTTTCTCTTTAACTGTGTGAAAATGGTCCACTATTGACTTTTCTTTTCTTTGACACACTTTTCTTCGTTTCTAACGAAATTTTCCTATTTCTTAATAATTTTCTTAGCTTTTGAAATGCATATTTCGCTATCAATTCATATCATAATTACTTATCTTTGAGACTTGCAGGTTGGCTGCAATACAAGTTTAGTAATTCATGCACAATGTTATGGCTACTGAGTTTTATTACAGTTTTATTATTCACAATTAAAGGAATAGATGTTTGGAAAATTTAACGGTTTTCGACCTGGAAAATGGAATCAACGAACCGAGTTCAAGGACTCCCTTTTCTGTTGGGTTCACTTTATACTAATGACCCCAGCAAAAACAAGAATCCGTTTGTTCCCGAACACTGCGGTATGAATTAAATAGCAGTCGAGTCTATTTACAAAAGGGGTGGGCTTCATTAAATTGTCGGGTGGATAACTGCTCGGAATGAGAAACCAGAGAGTTTCAATTCCAGTCAAAAATATTAGATTCACGAACTCTTGTGAAAAGTAAGAAGTCATCTATTTCCCCATCAGCTATAAGTTAAATAGGCAGAACAGACAACGTGTTATAGCCTTGGTTGGTAACCAGCCTACTGCAGAAATTAATGGCAGACTACACCGATAATTTTTTTACCAATTACGATTTCCCAAGCATGCATCCTGCACATTTCCTTAGAAAGGATATTAGCAGGCCTTATTTATTTCTAGGGTGCTCACTTTATTAATTATTGACAATAAAAAAAAAAAAACGAGCTCCCAATTTATGTCCCGTAGAAATTTATTTGAATGTCAATGATGAATTGAAAACAGATAGGATCGCCAAAGCGTCCATCCCGTATGACACCTCAAGAATGATATTAATAGGTAGTTCATCTGGAGCGACCACTTTATTACTTAATCAAATATGAAAATGAGCCCCTCTTTATGTCCAGTAGAAACTTATATAAATCTCAGTGATAAATTGAAAAGAGATATGAACATCCAAGAGTAAATCTCGCATGTTACCTTAGGAAAAATATTAACAGGTCGGCAGTTGGAGTAGATAGACTAAACTATCACCCGGTTCACACTCCACCCACGTCTATTGAACAGGTGAAGAGACTCATCCCTTGTTTCCTGGTTAGGATGTGGTTTCCGGCTTTCTCTTTTCCGGCTTTCTCTTTTTCAATCTTTTTACTCTTACGTAGCCCCCTGCGCATCAGTGGCGTTATCGTCTTGCTTGGGGTGATATGATTAAAAAAAAAACTTCATCCTGCATGACACCTCAAGAATGATATTAATAGTTAGTTCATCTGTGGTGTCAATTTTATTATTTAATGGAAATAGGAAACCGATCCCCAAGTATGTCCAGTAGAAATTTATTTGGATATTAATCATGAATCAAGAAGAGATATGAACGTTCAAGAGTAAATTTCGCATGTCATCTCAGGAAAAATATTAACAGATCTTATTTCTGGGGCGACGAGTTTATTACTTAATGAAAATAGGAGACCGAACCCCCACTTTATGTTCCGCAGAAACTTAAATGAATGTAAGTGATGAATCGAAAAGAGAGGTCATCGCCAAAGCTTCCATCTCGCATGACACCTTAAGAATGATCTTAATAGTTCATCTGTGGTGACAATTTTACTATTTAATGAAAATAGGAAACCGATCCCCAAATATGTCCAGTAGAAACTTATTTGGATGTTAATCATGAATCGAGAAGAGATATAAACGTCTAAGTGTGAATCTTGCATGTCATCCAGGAAGAATATTAATAGGTTGTACTTCTATGGTTCTCCCTTTATTAAATAAAAATAGTAGAAAACAGAGCTCCAACTTGAATCGAAATGTGAATAATCTGCTAGACCAGTTATCAAACCAAACGACAGAGAACTTCTTCTTCTTCTTCTTCTTCTTCTTCTTCTTCTTCTTCTTCTTCTTCTTCTTCTTCTTCTATGGGCCATATCCCTTCAGGACGTAGGTGATCATGGCTTTCCACGTCTCTCTAGTCCTGTTGGCTCCTAGCACGCCTTCTCCTGTTACCCCATGCAGCCCTAGTTCCATCATCTAATTGATTAGGTCCTTCAAATATGTTATCCGCTAATTTCCCCTGTCTCTTTTCCCCCTCTATCTGGCTTGTTAGTATCAGGTTCTCCAAGCCCTCTTTCGTCATTGCATGTCCCAGGAACTTCCGCTGTCTCTTCCTGATGTTCAGTATTATTTTCCTTTTTGTTTCCATCATTTCAAGGACTTCATCATTGCTCATATGCTCGGTCCATGATATTCGCAGCATCCTTCTGTAGAACCACATTTCAGTTGCTTCAAATGTTTTCTTCATCTTTGATTTAATTGTCTAGCATTCACTACCATATTGAAGAACTGACAACACATAGCAATACAGTACTTTCTTCCTTGTTTCTAGTGAAATTGTCCTGTTTCTTAATACTTTACTCAACTTCTGGAATGCTTCCTTCGCCATACCAATTCGCCTTCGGATCTCTGTGTCACACTTTAAGTAACTTTAAATAATAAGTCTAATAGCAATTGAGAAACGTGGTCCCTCCTTGTTTGGGGTGAAACGATTAAAAAAAATTCAAAGACAAAACAGCTCTCTAGAAAAGAATGAACACAATTAGTTGTTTCAAAATCCATCAAAATCCAAATACCGCTAAATTATTATGTTTTATTACAGTTGGACGAACACTCCTTATAAGTGCCATAATATTTACTGCGTAGACAATATTTCCACAATTAAGATATTAAATGAAAGAATGTACATTTTGTATGTAACAATTAGTGAGTTAATTATGCAAGCAACTGATGTTGAATTTAATCTTCACTACAGATATATTCAATTTTGCAACTTGTCTAGATTAATAGGCGCCACGGTATGGAATAATGGTTGAAAAGTCTTGTCTGGTTAGCCATTATTTTGTAGTAGTGAGTTCAATTCTCACTGGGTACTCAATATTTCTGCTAAGCTATGCCTAGTCAATAAGGACGTCGGAGTGGGGAAATGGCTACCGAGCTACTCTAAAAGGCTATTTCTACTCTGTAGTTAGTCCGATGTGCATTGTGATGCAGTGGATATCGACTCGGAAAGACAAATCAGGGTGCCGAGTTCGTATTCCAGTTGAATTCCTTGCATTCACTTACGCACAAATACTCTTGGGAAAGGTATTAATCCGTCTCTTCCCTTCAATTATGGGTTAAATAATAGACTGGGTTCTATAGCTTTGGTTGGCAACCACTCTACCGCAGAAAGCAATGGCAACCTACTGCGGGATAAACTTCTATCACGTCAGTCATGTGTCTGTATCACGTGTGACACTTAACTGACTGACTGAATTAGTTCAAACCTTACTGAGTACCACAAACATGTGGCCTTCTGTCAGATTTTGTTAAATAAATAGTAATATAAATTGTAAATGAGAACGGGACACATTGTCGTAGAATAATTGTAAGGAAACTAGTCTTTTTAATCCTTAATACTGACTAGTGATGTAAGTCCTCACTGAGTGCCCACATATGTGCGGTATTGTATCAAATTAAACTGCATTCTGGGATGATTGTCAGCGAGTTAGTTTGATTCTATTTCTATTAAGTAGTGAGTTCTGTCTTCATAAGCTGCTCCATACATGTGACTTTTATACCAAACAAGGCGCTTCAATGTATGAATGGTTAACGAGTTAATCTTGTTATTCATTACTATTGAGTAGAGAGTTCGATCCCTACTGGGTGACCCATACTTGCTAATCTCAATAAACAGCACAAAAGTTCTGCTTGTTTCATGAAATTGGAATTATAAAAGACATTTGTTTCTGACTGCAGCCTGCATGTGCGCGTGGTTAGAATGTTTGCTTTCCTATCATGAGACCCAAGTTCGAATCTCATCGTAGTCAAGACTTGCCAGTGAAATTAGATAGACGTCGATAATTGTTTTAATAAGTCATTATAACCGTGGGTTATAGGGTTGAGTGCCCTAGTCTTGTTTAGTCCGTTGATCACACCAGAAACTAAATTAACGTAATTAAAGCCTGCTCAGCATAGTTGCAGTATAAACCACAGGTAGATTCTGTGGGTGATGAAAAAACACAAATGTGCCTGAGCAGGCGTCTGCAACAGAGATTGGCTAACCGTCCTAGTAAGACAGACATCAGCCATTACAAAAGTCTTAGTTATTTTTTTTTTATTTGTTTTTTATTTATTTATTGGGAATTTATCAGTAGTTGAACGAACGATTACGGTAATATTCTGAAACATTTACTATGTTATGCACTTAAACGAAGGATAGTTGACAGCAATAGGATCGTTAATACTAAGTTCGAATCTAACTGGAGATTTCCAATTGTAAAAAATGTTCTGAACTCAGCTGAAATTAACGTAGAAACTAATTTATAAAAAGTGCAATAAAGAAGAATGAAAAATAAATAAATACAGTAATGTTCTACTCACGAAAATCTTAACTTTTAAACATCACACAGATAACGAAACATAAATACAATGCATGTCTATAAACACGCGTATTTGTGCATGTAATAGTGAATAAAGCTTCTTTTATTCGTTGTCGTATGTTAACCTCAAACACACGAAAGTTACAGTCAGAGATTTTTTAAATGTTCGATGGATATATCGAGTCAGGAGATAGTTTGTTTGTTTTTGAGGCTTAACGACCTATCAATCCTTATGGGATCATTTTAAGGTCATAACCAGTGATTTTGGGTAAGGTTATTTTATTTTTACAACGTTTTTCTTTTCACGATTCATTGGGATTTGTTTTTAAGAGCAGGGTCTTCAAGTCCTACCCTTATTATTTAACCCATAACTGGAGGGAATGACGGATTAATACCTTTCCCAAGGGTACCAGTGCTTAAGTGAGTGCAGGGTATTCAACTGGAATTCGAACTCGGCTCACCGATTTCTCTTACCGAGCCGATATCCACTGCACCACAACGCACATCCGCCACTATACGCTTACAGCACCTGGTATTCCCAAGCGGTCACCCATCTAAGTACTGACCAGGCTCAACGTTGCTTAACTTCGGTGATCGAGCGAGAACCAGGAGATAGATTGATATGAATAGATTAAGATAAATACACTACCGGTTATAATCATTAGGCAATCACAGTTTTTTTTAATGATGTATTTCATACAAATTTTGGTATTTATTGCCAAGTGTATAATTCTAAATGAAAATAGAATGGTTCTTTTGTTATTATTACTTTGCAAAATTTTACAAGACATTTAGAATTATCCATTTGGCAATAAATACTAAAAATAGTATGAAATACATCATTTCTTTAAAAAAAAACTGGTGTGGCCTAATAGTTATGGCCGATAGTGTAGATATGAATAAACTGAGATAGATGATAGAAAAAGTGTTGTCAAAGAAATAATATATGATGACTGACATTTACAAAATTGTCTAATGATGAGACTACCAGTAATCGGGTATTTGTTATGTCATGTGTTTTCATTTTATATCTACAAACTCTGTCAGCAACATTGAGTGCTCTTTACCCGATTAATAACATATATACGTATATAAAGGTGCATAGATTCATACTCACAGAGAGACATAAACACTCGCAGACACAGACCCGCACAGCCACATACACACGCACTCAATTATGGATTTTAAATTGTTGATTCTAACAATAGAATCTGCATGTGAATCCGTATGTATGTGTCTCTGTGATATATACATGTGTATATGCACGTTTACATGTTTTTACATTTGCATGCATCTATTTTTGTGTGTAGAGTATGTTTTTGCATACACGACCGGCCATAATTATTAGGCTACCCCAGTTTTATAAAGAAAATGATGTATTTCATACTATTTTTAGTATTTATTGCCAAGTGAATAATTCTAAATGAATATTTTTAATACTGCACAATAACATGGATATCAAATGAACTGTTCTGGTGTCCAATTGTTGTGCTCTCTTCCCCATGCTAGTCTCTTCTTCTTATTGGCTGCCCGTAGCAAAGGCTTTTTGGCTGTTCTGTAAAATTTTGCAAACGGATAATAATGAAAGAACCATTTTATTTTCATTTATGTAGCGTATATATATACGGTGTGATGAGTAAATTATCACCAGTTTAGTTTTTTTATTGTTTCGGCCATGTGTGTTTTGTTTTTTTGTTTTTGTTTTTGTTGACAGCTCAGTATAGTAGGGTCAGTTGAGCACCATCTGTAAGAAAAAGACCACCATAATGCTATTCCATACACCAGAAATTTGGAAACAGCAAACCCTATTGCTTGGCATTCACGCCAATATTTCCAATACGATCATTTCATAGTGTTTGGTTGTGACTCTTAGGAAAGCGTAAAGGAGACGGAAAGAATTGGATGGGTCTAATGGTGATTAAGAATGTATCTGCAATGATCTCTTGTAATGGCGACTCTATACCCCTATTAATCTTCCCACAGAGCCTCAAACTCTATACAGAATCCTACATCAAGTGCCTTGAAGAGGTAGATCTGCTCTAGGTCAGAAGGGTGGCTGCAAGAAGACCCTATTTGTGACAACAGGATATGCGCCATGCCTTTCAAGTAGGAGAATGGCTGTCAGACGACCACATCTCCCCTTACATCTGATCACATAATTTCCCAGGCTGCCCCCCACTCGAGTATTATGTGTGGGGCGCAATTGAGCGAGAGACCAACATATTTTCTCATTATACTAAAGATAAACTGAAGGCAAAGATTATGGCAGCATTCGCTAATACAGCTACAATCTCCAGGAGTTTAAATGTAGGGTCAATAGACACCTCCCATCACACTAACTTCCAATTATTCTCAGAACACTCTCATCTACCCAACCCTCATTCTCGGTATCCTTACCCGCCTATCACCCACCCTCTGACATTTCCCTTAATTTTACCATTCTCGGTATCCTTACCCGCCTATCACCCACCCTCTGACATTTCCCTTAATTTTACCATTCTCGGTATCCTTACCCGCCTATCACCCACCCCCTGACATTTCCTATATTTAACCATCCTTCCTCCACTCTATGTAGCCCCCTGCGCAGTAGTGGCAGTGAAATGCCTTGCTCGGGGTGAAACGCTTATAAAAAAAAAAATTGACCATCCAGAACAGATGCAAGAGATTCCGAAGTCGTCTGGAGGCCGTGGTTGAAATCAATGGCGATTTTATTGAATAAATTTACTCTTTAGTATTTCAAGATATTTTATGTAATTTTGATAAATATATCTGTTAAAATAAGAGGTCAGATCAGTGTTATGTTCATTTTTGCTTAATTTAAACGACATTTCATCCATCGCACCCTGTATATAGATAGATAAATAAATATGCTTTTATGTGCATATATACCCGTGCATGCAAATTTGTATATGATTTATATGTGGATATATGCCTTTTCGTATGTGTAGGTGTGTGTCGTCTATAGAAAATAAATTAATAATCAAATTAAAATGAAAAGTTTTCATTGCTTTTTCGATCATTTGCAGTTGTTGTCTTAATGAAAAAAAAAACTGAAAGTCTATTCGATAATCGGAATGTTTGAAAGTATGCAGAGAAAAATCACGAAAGTCGGTCAAAAAGTAATGCCTGTTACTTAATTATAACAGATTTCATAATAGAAGCACACAAAACATAACAGAAAAATCTCAGGATTTAAAGTATATTCTTCAATATACTTTCTTTCTTTTTTCTTTTTTTTTTTTCTTTTTTCTAATCTTTGTGTTCTTCATTTGATTAAAAGCGTGTATACCCACGTTATAGAGTATTTTACTTTAGAAGAAATTTTGAGGGTGTCAGATAAGGACTCTGGCGTGGATGAGGCAATAGTGATTTATAATTCTTATTATTGAAAAAGAGAATTATTGTTCGCGTAGATGGTGCCTAAAAGGATATTATCCTGGTCTAAACAAGATTCTAAAGAACATGGCATTCATAAAAAATGAATGATGGACAGGTAAAATATTGAAGAAGAAAATACTAAGAAATTGTTTAAAAAATCATATATATATACATTTCGATCCCGGTCAGAAGAAAGTGTCTAGCTACACTGATGAGCTGTGATACAGCGAAACAGGCTTGTATGTGGATGACTAATATATTATGCTCTCATCACGATTGAGCTCTCTAGAGAAGAAAAATTTTAAAAACAGTTTCCACTTCTGCTATATAATCGTGACTCTTCAGAAATGAAGTGGGTTCTTTCGGTGACTGGCGTGTGTATACACTACTTATATACAACACATTAAAATTTCTCTTCTCTGATTCCATGCGCCTATGTCTTAGGGAGTAAGACTCCGACTGACACCAAATCGGTCGAGTTTCGATCCCGGCCAGAAGCAAGTGCCTAGCTACACTGTTTTGCTGTGATACAGCTGTAATATAACAATCTGGCCCCACCCGAGGAAGTGATGCAAGCGATGGTGTTTCCCGTCGGTGAAGGGGGCGGCGAAGCGACAAGACAGGTGTTTGTGAAATACATCCTGTCGAGGCCGGAGCGGATGTCATTTGACCTTATTTCCGACAGCGGCGGAAATGGCTACAGAGGCAAACAGATCAGGTGTCTCTTAGAATTACGTGGGCGTTGCGTGGGCGAGGCAAAACCGGAAGGAGAGTCCCGGTTCTAGAAGACTATATAAAGACCTCGACACACGGATTCGCCAGCAGAGAACGGCCAGTGGAAGCAGAGAAACACCACGGCAAGACTACACTCCCGTCAACCCATTCTATGTGCCTCTCACCCTTCCGTTCTCTATTCCACACGGTTCGTCGTCAATAATAAAAATATAACCTTATATTTTTATATATGCGTGTTTGTTGTTTTGTCGTCGTACAGCGATATATAACATACGCAAATTGGTGCCCAGTGACTTGCTGTTTTAAGACAACAACAACAACAAAACAGATAGATACGAACTTGGTTACCGCGGCGACAATTGAAATTCGACGGAATTAAAAACAACTAGATAGAAGAAGAAAAAGAAAAAAGAAGACGAAAATAGAAAGCAACCGGACGACCATAGACAACATCAACGAAAGGTAGGTGACTTTTGATTCGATCTTGTGTGTGTTCTGCTCTTGTTCATAAGTTTATAATAAGTCTAATTAAAAAAAAAAAAAAAAAAAAATGGAACAGCATACTTTTGCCGATTTTGTTCAAGGTCTGACCCTGGAATTGAGAAATGTGGCTTGTTCGGTGTCGAACACTTTAAGGGGAGAATCTTTTTTAAAAAATATACAGCCATTAGCATGCAAAGAAGGTGGTGTTGGTCAAAGGTCATTTACTCGATGTCAGTTTAGAAACTGGGGCGCGGTTACCGCCTATGATCATATGATCGTGCATCGAGGCGTCTACGCGTATGGACAGAGTCGAGAAAGGAAACGAACATTGAAAGTTACAGAAACTAAAAAAAAAAAAAAAAAAAAAAAAAAAAAAAAAGAACAATGAAACATCGAGCTGGGAGAACATTATCCTCTGTATAAGTCCCAAGTAATTCTAGCATCACTTTTGTGGCAGTCTCACTCATTTTGGCTTCCAACACTGCATCATGAAGCATACGCAAGAGATTCTGTGTTTTTTGTACAGGAAAATTCCACAATGGACACGAACATTGTTGGGTTGCCGATGTAGGCTCCCCCATATATTTTTTTTTGTTGTTTTGTTTGTTTCGGCGTGCACATGTTTTGTTGTTTCGGCGTGCACATGTTTTGTACAATTGTCGGGCTTGTGTGGCATGGGGGGTGTGTGAGGGTGTTGCACTTAAAATGTTCTTAGGTGAACAGTTTGGAAAATGGGAGGGCGAGGAGTGTAATATAACAATCTGGCCCCACCCGAGGAAGTGATGCAAGCAATGGTGTTTCCCGTCGGTGAAGGGGGCGGCGAAGCGACAAGACAGGTGTTTGTGAAATACATCCTGTCGAGGCCGGATCGGATGTCATTTGACCTTATTTCCGACAGCGGCGGAAATGGCTACAGAGGCAAACAGATCAGGTGTCTCTTAGAATTACGTGGCGTTGCGTGGGCGAGGCAAAACCGGAAGGAAAGTCCCGGTTCTAGAAGACTATATAAAGACCTCGACACACGGATTCGCCAGCAGAGAACGGCCAGTGGAAGCAGAGAAACACCACGGCAAGACTACACTCCCATCAACCCATTCTATGTGCCTCTCACCCTTCCGTTCTCTATTCCACACGGTTCGTCGTCAATAATAAAAATATAACCTTATATTTTTATATATGCGTGTTTGTTGTTTTGTCGTCGTACGGCGATATATAACATACGCGAAACAGGCTTGTATGTGGATGACTAATATATAAATACGTAACTAAATATGTATATACATACACACAAATAGCTTTATGTAGGCACCTTCACTAAATCACTGAAAAAACAGTAAAGTATGAATTAAAAAAAAAAATTAAAAACTTCAAACATAATAAAAACGAATTTTTTCCATCAAAATGTTTGTTTTTAATAAGACGAAACTTCAAAGTATCTTTTCGTTATTTTAAAAAATGTTTAAATCCTTTCTAACACGTTCGAAATTTTGGTAAAAAATCTTGTTTTGATTTTAGTTAGCGGGTAACCAAATCGTTACTAGAGTTTACAATGGAAAATCTAATATTACGTAACTCAGCTTTTTTTTTTTGTCGGTGAAAAACGCATTAATTTCGAAATTCTCGTAAAAATTAAATAATTGTCGGATTTTAATAAAACTTTCAGGACTTATTCACAAATGAATGAAATTATTTTTTAAATAATTTTTTAAAAATCTTGGTGAAATTCTTTTGCTTCCGTTATGCCCCTCTCTCCACGTAAATTCATGAAATTTTAAGAAATTAAATTTTATTGGGAAAATTGGTTTTATTGATGTAAAAGAGACAAAAATGATGCCAAGATATGGAATGGAATACAAGAAAATACACACAAGGAAATAAAAAGAAAATGCAGACATGTTAAAGAAAGATGGCTCAACGACAAATGTGCCGATGTAGATATACTGAGCACCACAAATAATGGTGATATGCATAAAAAATAAAGGAACTAACTAGACAAAAGAACTATTCAGCTACAGGATGTATAAAAGCAAAGGACGATACATTCATCAAAAAGAAAAATACTTCAGAGATGGGATGAGTATATTGGTGATCTCTTCTGTGACAAGAGAGAGCAACCAACAATGCACAAAAATAAAGATAGACCAGAAATATTAAAAGTCGAAGTAGAATCGGCAATGGCTAAATTGAACAGAAATAAGACAGCAGGACCCGATGGGATTGTAATAGAGATGTTGATATCCTTAGAAGTGTTTTGGCATAGACAAGTTCACAGAAATAATAAACAAAATCTACGACAGCAGCAATATACCAGAGGACCTATTCATAGCACTACCTAAGAAGCCAGGTGCCACTGAATGTGAACTCCATCCAACAATGAGCCACATAACAAAACTCATCATCCGGATTCTGATAAACAGAGCACACAGCAGAATCGGCGAAGAGATAGGGCAATAACAGTGTGGCTTTCTTAAAGATACCGGAACGCGCAATACTATATTCATGTTTAGAATGCTATCTGAAAGAGCAATACAAATGCAAAAGACCTCTAACTGTGCTTCATAGACTGCAAAAGTATTTCACAAAGTACGCCACAACAACTTGATAGCAATACTCGACAACTTTGACATTTTCGGAAAAGACATTAAGAAAATCAAGAATATATATTGGCAGCAAACCGCTTGCGTACGGATAGGAAGTGAATTCAGCAGATATACAAAAATAGAAAGAAGCGTAAGACATGGATGTGTTTTCACGCCGGACCTATTCAACTTATATAGCGAAACAACTCTGAGAGAAATAAAAACCCTTGCCAGGATTCGTCATTGGCTGCCACAATCCCAACAATGTAAGCTACGCAGATGACACAGTGCTGATAGCAGACACGAAAAGGAAAATGCAGGACCTCCTACAGAAGGTAACAAGAGAGAGCGAGCAGAAAGGACTAAGCATAAACTTCAAGAAAACTGAATGCATGGTTATAAACAAAAAGAAGACCCCAAAAATGCCAGCTTCAAGTCAGAGAAATTTAAATACCTGGGAATCGTGATGAAAAATGCGATGTCGTGATCCAAAGACGCATTGGCATGGACAAGGTCGTATTTCAAAAGCTAACCAGAGTATTGAGAGACAAGAAAATCTCATTGAAAACAAAGAAGAGTGTACTGGATGTGATGTCTGTCCTGTATGGTAGTGAATGTTGGACGATCTCTTCAAGGATGAAGGAGAGGCTTGAGGCAGCAGAAACGTGGTTTTACAGAAGGATGCTGAGGATACCATGGACTGATCATGTGACTAAGGACGAGGTGATGGAGAGGATGGAAAGGAGGAGAAAACTCATACTTAAGGAAGAGACAGATGAGGTTTCTGAGACACGTAATGAGGGAGGGGAATTTGTTACTCTCAGGACGGATAGAGGGAAAAAGAGACAGGTGAAAGTAGTACGAGACCTACTTGATGGCAGAGCGGGATTTAGGAGAGATACCAAGAAGAAAAATTTTGAGAGACAGAGCTAAGTAGAGGTCCATGATCGCCTACGTCCTGAAGCCACACCGCACACGAAGAAGAAGAATAAGTTAAACACAGGACTTATTAAGAAATGTAAATCATCTATTTTTTAAACATTTTACTTTTATTTCCAAAAATCTGCACCCAATAGTATAAAACTATGACATTCATTAATTTGATAAGCTTTTAGTTGCTTAAATAAATAATATATATTAAGGACATTATAGTTTGAAGAAAAAGATTTTCGATTAATAATGAAATTTTAAAAGAATTGTCTTCATTTTTTAATTATAATAATTTATAAAGATTAAAAAATATTTAAAAAATGCTTCAAAGATTTGTTATCGTTTGTTTATTAACTTATTAATTGAAGATTTTATTTACTAATTGAAAATTGAAAAGTTTAATACAAATAGTCGTGCCTTCGTATTTTTAAAATATTAAAAAAAAATTTTTTTTTTTTGTGCATTTGAAGTTTTTTTCTTTGTATGGTAAGTTCTGTGTGTACATTAAAAATCATCTGTTTCCCGGTTTCTTTCACTTACAAGGAAAATAATTGTACAATTATGTCACTTGTGATCGCCATACATTTATCTTATTTCGCATCTGTCGAGTTATCATCACATTCCAAATACGAAGAATAGGTCAAAAAGTTAAACTCTGTGTTTAAGAAATAGTTTTATTCTAAATTTCATGCTATAAATAATACTTGTGTAAATCAGATTAATGTAACCTTACATTTAATAATTATCCAAAATCAATGTGTCACAAGTGTATATTTTATTTTTGCAAATTTTTTTAAACCGAAAATTAAGTTTTGTTTACAAATGTGTCGATGACTCTAAAATGGCTTTAAAATTTATTATTTAACCCATAACTGGAGGCAAGAGACGGATTAATACCTTTCCCAATGATAATTGTGTTTAAGTGAATGCAAGGAATTCAACTGGAATTTGAACTCTGCTTCCCGATTTGTCGTTCCGAGCCGATACCTACTGCACCACAACGAACATCCTTATGTGATATTTGTCCTATTATAAGGCAGGGAATGCATGGCAATCTTCCCAGGTACGAGGAAAAAAACAAGAGGCATCAGAAATATGGTTCTTGATAACAGAAAAAATTTCCTTTCAGAAGGAGAAATGAGAATCTGAAAAATTTCACCCTCACGTGGCATACTAAATGCCAAAATGTGACGGGCTTGTGTGAAGGGATAGCGGGATGCTGAGCAGATGACTTACCAAATTAAAAAAAAAAACAGCTAAGAGCCACAAAGAATAGGAAATTGCAACGTATACAAGAAAGGGATAATTGCAAGTGATCGAATGTCAAAAATAATTTTTTAAAGTTCATATTAAAATATTCACTAAATGATGTCACACAATCCAACAAAAAAGCTGAGATCGATAGCGTCATCATAATCAAACATTTTAATGATTAAGAATATAGCCGATAATGGCTTTTCATAGATTTTTTTTTTTATTAATTCTGATTTTGCATGATTTTTTAGGAAAAACAGTCGAGCGGTTTTTCATTGCTTTCTCTCTGATTTGGAATTCACTTTTGTTTTTCACTTACTGGCTGCGTAAGATAACTTGCTATTTTAAACTATAGCTAAGTATATAAAATGCCTTTCTGAATCGCATATGTGCGAAAGTGAATGCAACAGACTCAGTTCACCTTCCAAAGCAGTATGGCTTGAAGTGTTGAAAAATTCGCACTAACTTTGGTATGTTAGCTACGTTTGGTTCGTGAAGTAATAAAGACATTGTAAATAGCGATGAAAAATAGATACTTTACAACAACTTGGAACAGAATTGATTGCGCATCAAACAAAATAAAATATCACAAATAACTGATGAAGATATTTAAAAATAATCTGCGACTATGGTCTCTAAGCGAATGATACGAACAAGTATTTTGCCTGAAAAGATTATCTCCACTTGGTCTAACAAGATACCTGTTAGGTGACGGTGTTGTAGGGCTATAAAACCTCCGGTATACTCCGGACTTTTCATTCTAGAACACGATAGATAGAAGAATTATCCAAATTTCGGGATATATATATATATATATATATATATATATATATATATATATATATATATATATATATATATATATAATAGAAGTATTAAAAACTAATGGGTTGGAAGTCTACTGTTTGTAGTGAATTACTTTATTATGAGTGGTCTATACTTAGTAGAGCTTTATATATAATATATATATTATTATATATAATAATAAATATATTAGTAATTTAGTTGTAGACATAAATGTAACAAGTAAAGACATTACAGATATATCAAAAATCAGTAAGAGAGTTAGTAAACTCTGCACTGTGAAATCCTACATCACCATTAAAGATCATAAACTTAATTACAAAATTAACTGCCCTACCAGGATTATCAACCCCACACGACCTGAAATCGGCAAAATCAGCAAACCCAGCAAACGACAGAATAACTTCCAATTTAAAACAAGTCTCTGATTAACTCAATGGATTAAAATCAATGATGTCACCTACAGGTTTAACCAAATAAATAATAAAACCAATTATTCGTTTATCCAGTTTGACATCGCTGATTATTGCTCTTCTACTTCCAAAGACCTATTCACTTTGGTATTAGAATTTGCCACAGAGTATTCCGATCTAACTAACAATGAATGTATAATAATCATGAGTGCAAAACGATCGGTACAATAATAAACAGTGGGAAAAAAAACAAATGTGTGGACCTATTTGACATCACAATGGGATCTCTAGACTCTGCTGAGTTCACAAATATTGTTGGTTTATTTATTCTGTACAGCTTGACATCGTATAACGATGTGAATATGGAGGGTTGTACAGGGATGATGGTCTTATGGTGGTAAAAATTTCACTAATGTTAAAGGCAATAGAATTAGAAAGTTAATACATAAGGAACTGAAAAGTGTTAACCTTAAGGTTACTATAAAAACTAATCTAAAAAAAAGCAGACTTCCTAGATGTAACACTTGATCTAGTCGATAACACTCACTATCCCTAATTAAAAACTAACGCTAATTCGATATATATATTTATATCCACCCTAAATCTAACCACCTTTGATCATTCATCAAGCATATACCCTTCTCTATTGAAAACAGAATTAGTAACAATTCGAAGATATATTTTATGAAGATGAAGATGAAGATATATTTTACAAACATAGAAAATTCTATGACATTGCCCTAAAAACAGCGGCTGTAAATACCCTAACCTGAAATATAACAAACATAATGATAGTAACAACAATAATAATTGAAAGAGAAAAATTATTTGGTATGCACTCCCATTTAACCAAATGATAAGTACTAAGTTAGAGCATAAATTCCTTAAATTAGTTGAAAAAAATTCCGTAAAAGTAAACCCACTTAACAATATTCTTAAAAGAAATACTCTGAAATTGAGCTATAGCTGTATGGATAACCTTGAGAAAATCATCAAAAAACATAATAATAGAATTTTAAGCAGATATAACAACCCAAACAATCAATAACATCCTAAAGATTAATGATCACAATAACAATAACTGAATTGCCGAAAACCTATTGAGTGTCCATTACAAAAGAAATGTCTCACTGCCTCTGTTGTCTACCTATGCATGATTTCTACAAAAAAAAAAAGAAAAAAATTCCCACAGTAATAAAATTTTATATAGGTTGTACCAATAATCCTTTTAAAACCCGCCATTATTTGCGCACACTATTTTTATAAGACTTACCACAACAGCACATTACTTTCTAGTTATTATTGGCAATTAAAAAATGGCAATAAAAACCATGCCGAAAAAAAAGAAAAATATTAACAAAAAAAAAAAAAAAATTCCCACAGTAATAAAATTTTATATCGGTTGTACCAATAATCCTTTTAAAACCCGCCATTATTTGCACACACTATTTTTTATAAGACTTACCACAATAGCACATTACTTTCTAGTTATTATTGGCAATTAAAAAATGGCAATAAAAACCATGCCGAAAAAAAAGAAAAATATTAACAAAAAAAAAAAAAATCACACAGAATTTGGAAATCTTCATATAAGCCATGTTTTCTATGTTTACAGGAAAAATGACAAAACTAAACCTGCTGAATAAACGTAGCGAAGTAACTTTCATCTGTCATCATTGTCTAAAATATATCCTAAAGTATAGTTATTTTTTGCCAAATATAATAAAACTAGACATCTATAATCTATCCCCTAGCATAAATTGATTGATTCTCCCATTTTCTGATAATTCATTCGTTACGGCTTAACGGCTAGATCACCCACTAAGTGAACTACAAACGTTTGAAGGGGCAGTGTATTTAAAAAAAAAAAATTCCCGCCTTTGTCTTTTGTCCACATCACTGGTATAGAGAATGTCTTGGTTTCAAATCATTTTAAGTCTTTACCAAGCCTTTACCCTAACAATCAATTTCTTCTATCCATCATAACCTGACTTTCTATTGATTCATTGAGACAAACCCTCCGAAAATTTTCTTCTCCAAAAATATTTCAGTGCCTGACAAGTTGCTAATAAGATATTACCGAAACACAACGGCTTTTGTGTTGCAGTAAACTGTGTGTGTTTTTATTATAAACTTATAAATATATATATATATATATATATATATATATATATATATATATATATATATAACCACGTTTAAATCTGGTCATAGCACATTACATTGCATTTAAATATATGGTTCTGTTATCATTTTGAGCTCTCATGCAGTGTGACGTCATAGAACTGCTTAACAAATTTACGAATTGAGTTTGATATTTTTGGTAACTGTTATCATTGCCTAGTAAAGTTTTATGTCAACACAAGATAAAATTGTCGCTGATGGCTCACATGAGTCATCTGAAGATGACTCATGTGAGCCGAAAGCTTAGAACCAACTTGATAAAAAAATTTCCAAATGTTGGAGAATTTTTGTCTTTATTTTCACCTGAAATTAAAGCCAAAATACGATGTTTAGAACGGCCCATGATTAGACATAATAGACATTGTCTCTTATATTTAACCGCATATGTTTAGAAAAAATATATATATAGATGTATATCTTCCTGTAGAAATATATTTCTTTTAGCCCTACAAACGAAGAAAACAAGTCCTTTACATGTGAACATATTAATATATGAAAATATCTTCCCATAGAAATGTATTCCTTTTACCCCTATTAATAAAGACAACAAGCCATTTACCTGGGAGCTTGTTTATATAAGAATATATCTCCTTGTAGAAATGTACTCATTTTACCCTTACAAAGGAAGACTACAGGTCATTTGCATGAGATCGTGTTAATATATGTACATATTTCCCAGTGGAAATGTATTCATTTTGCCCTTACAAAAAAAGACCACACGTCATTTACATGTATACATGTTGATAACATATAACATGTTGATACATGTATACATGTTGATAACATATAACATGTTGATACATGTATACATGTTGATAAATAATAATATCTCCCTGTAAAAATGTATTTCGTTTACCTCTACAAATAAACACAAGTCATTTACATCTGGTCGGGTGCTCCTGCTATCTACTTATGTGCCCTTGACAAAATCCATCGGAGAATCTGTAATGTGATAGATCCCGACTTGGCAGCTCGGATGCAGTCACATTCTCGCCGGTGCAATGTAGCTTCCCCGTGTCTCTTTTACAAATACTTTCACGACTTCTGCTCAAATGATCTTAGCTCACCAGTGCACCCTTTATATAAATTTACTCGAGCCACAAAATTAGCAACTATGTCCCACCCTTTTACTGTGAAACCAATAAATTGTTAACGCAAATTCTACTCCATCAACTTCTTTTCTCGCACTTCCCGCCTGTGGAATTCCCTTCTATTTACTTGCTTTCTCGACAGCTATAATCTCCAAGAATGTAAATGTAAATTGAATAGTTATCTTCTATCTCACTAACCTGCATCCTCTCTCTCTCTCTCTCTCTTATACTCCTTTCTCCGTTCACACCACTCTCATCAGTATTCTCGTCCTTCTCTTACCCACTTCCTGACACTCCCTATAACTTGTCACTCTTTTTCATAAATTTCCTCCTAAGTAACCCCCTGCAAAACAGTGGCAATAAAATGCCTTGCTTGGCCGATATGATTATAAAAAAAAATATGTGAACATGTTACTATAAGAAAATAATTTCCCATAGAAATATAATCCATTTACCCCTGCAAATAAGAACAACTAGTCATTTACATGCGAACATGTTGCAGTATGAAAATATCTCCCTGCAGACATATATTCCTTTGCGCCTAAAAATGAAGACTGCGGATTATTTACATGAGAATATATTAATGTGTGAATATATTTAAACACACACTCCAACATACTATACATCGAAACACACACACACACACACACACACACACACACACACACACACACACACACACACACACACACACACACACACATAAAATGAACACGGAAGTGAAAAAAAGAGAAAAAATAAAAGAAGTATATGCACATAAATACACACGCATAACACACACACACACACACACACACACACACACACACACACACACACACACACACACACACATGAACTAACCCACTTACAGGTACACACACATACTCACTACAATAACGACGGCAGCAGTAGCGAAAGAGGGCCATTCGTCTAAAGGCAAGGTCCAACAGCGGACGGACATGAAATCAAGCTCTCCTATCATTCTGAAGATGAGTTTTTGATCTCGAAATATTAATGAATAATAAAAAGGTAATACCAAATACCAAACACCTTTACCTTCCTTTATTATACTAAACGCATTGTGATAGCCTTCAAATAGCTACCTATACACCTAATAAAATAATGTATCCTGTAGAAATGTTTTCCTTTTACCCCTACAAACGAAGACAATGCGGCATTTACATTCGACTATGTTAATATATGAAAATATCTCCCTGTAGAAATGTATTTTTTACCCCATTTCTTTGTTTAATATATTTTCACATAAACTACAATTGTGGGAAACAGTTATTAAGTGTATGTTTGAGTGTTTGGCCATTGTGTGTGTGTGTGTGTGTGTGTGTGTGTGTGTGTGTGTGTGTGTGTGTGTGTGTGTGATACATACAGACAAAAATCAAAGTCTCATGTGTTGACGCTGTTACATTTTGGAGCAAGAGATAGAGCTTGTTCTCTTTTTATATCCTTAAACAGCAAGACATTACGTCTTGGCAGAGCAAGTTAGAGTAATACATTGACCACTCAAAAATA
>JBBBDQ010001165.1:777500-837500 GCA_037127315.1 Ascarosepion bandense
CAACAAGTTTTAGTTAGATCAACCAAATGCAGGCGACAATTTTATCTATCAGCTTCTTTTTTTCGCGCTTCCCGCCTGTGGAACTCCCTTCTATACACTTGCTTTCCTGACGGCTATAACCTTCAGGAATGTAAATGCAAAGTCAATTCCCATCTCTTATCCACTTAACTCCAGCCCTTTCTACATCACCCTGTGTATCTTGTTCTTTTCCTTTCTCTATAAATGTCTTCACTCCTGTGTTCACATCCTTCTCTTGCCCTTTCTCTTTCACTCCCTGTAGCTGGTTCGTCTTTTTCTTCACTCTCCTCCTGCCTAATACTTCAATTCTCTTATGTAACCCCCTGCACATCAGTGGCGTTAACTGATGAGTGAAATGATTAAAAAACAAACAAAAAATTTTGATCTTCAAAAACTGAAATGTAATGTCAATCGTTATCTTCTGTTTTCTTAATTCAGTCAGTCGTGAAACCCGCTTGGGCGATCATGTCTCGAAAGAGACATGTCTGACTGGGCAGAAGATTATCCCGCAGTAGGTTGCCATTGCTTTCTACGTTAGGCTGGTTGCCAGCCAAGGCTATATAACCCAATCTGTCCTTTTATTTAACCCATAACTGGAAGGAAGACACGGATTAATACCTTTCCCAAGGGTAAATGCGCGTAAGTGAATGCAATGAATTCAACTGGAATTCGAACTCGGCTCCCCGATTTCTCGTTCCGAGCCGATATACACTGCATCACAATGTACATCCTCCCATTTCTTAATTATTATTCTTTAATTGTTCTTTCTCCTTAATAGCGTTTTTCCTCGCATATTTTGTAACGCTTTTAAATCCTTTGCAAGTTAGTGCCTTTATTGTTTTGCTTGGAGTAATGATAAAGAAAGAAAATTTCAAGATGAGCACGATCGCCATATTTTTCAGGACATTTCATTTGATATGCCATTCACATTTCAATCATTTTGTTTCGTTGATTACCAGTACAACCTTCTTTCTCAAGATTAGCGACGTTTGTACAAAGACTAATAAATTTTGTACATTTTTTTTTATATATTTATTTATACTTATATACCATTTTTAAACATAATTTGAAGAAGATAAGCATGCTTTCGAAATATTGTTGAATATTGTCAAACACACTCTTTATATTTTCTTTTGTTAAATCCCGCCCTTCTCTAAGTATTGCGACGTATTGGAAGAGTAACGCCAATCATATTGTTTAATAATAATAATAATAATAATAATAATAATAATAATAATAATAATAATAATGAAAAATAAACCCGAACAGACATGGTCTGGAATTACAGAAGATGATGTTAAATATGCACTAAAAAAAACACACAATTGGAAATTCCCAGGCATAGATAAAATTCCTAACTTTTGGCTATATTATTTAAATGCAGCACATAAAAAACTAGCCAAAGAACTTCAAGAAATGGTTGACGATCCCACTAAAATTCCTGCATGGATGACCAAAGGAATTACATTTCTTCTACCCAAGAATGGTGACACAAAAAACCCGAAAAACTACAAACCAATTACATGTCTTCCGACAACATATAAACTATTAACATCTATTTTAACAAAACAGACATATTTATTTTTAGAAAGAAATGACATGATACCGCTTCAACAAAAAGGGTGCAAACGTGGCTGTTATGGTTGTAAAGACCAATTGCTGATTAACAAAATGATCCTGGAAAACTGCTACAGTACAAAGAAAAATCTTAGTACAGCCTGGATAGACTATCGAAAGGCATTCGATAGTGTGCCACATGACTGGATTTTAAAAACTTTAAATATATACAAGATATCGCCCGTCATCATCAATTTCATCAAACAGTGCATGTCTATATGGAAAACAACCCTTTACCTCAATCATATAAATGGAACCTATAAGTCTGATGAAATAAACATCAAAAGAGGTATATTTCAAGGTGATTCTTTATCTCCCTTACTATTCTGCATATCATTAATAGCACTAACCAGTCAACTTAATAAGACAGAATGTGGTTATAAAATAGGACAAGAGAAAATAAGCCATCTATTTTACATGGATGACTTAAAGTTATATGCTAAGAATGATAATGAACTGGAAGGTCTTCTGCAAACTGTAAAATGCTTCAGCGAAGACATTGGAATGAAATCTAATTTGAATAAATGTGCTAAAGCTACAGTTTTACGTGGATCAATACAAGAAACATCCTCAATTAGCCTAGACCCTGCTGTAACAATAAAAGAATTGAAACCAGAAGAAGCTTATAAATACCTAGGTGTAAATGAGAGCGAAAACATTCACCATAAAAAAATGAAAGAAATAGTGCGTAAAGAGTACTATAGAAGGCTACGAATGATATTAAAAACTGAATTAAATTCACAGAACAGAGTTATGGCCATTAATAGCCTTGCAATCCCAGTTGGCCAATATAGCTTTAACATCTTAAACTGGACTCTAAACGACATCAGGCGAATGGATTCTAAAACAAGAAAGCTTCTTTCTAAGCATAAGATGCATCATCCAAAGGCTGATGTAGACCGTCTATACATACCCCGTAAAGAAGGTGGAAAGGGTCTTATTCAGCTGGAATTGTCATACAAGACAACAACTTTTGGCTTACTAACATACATAGAAACAACAAAGGATTGGATGATACAATTAGTAAGGCAACATGAAGAAAGAAAGAAAAAATATTCAATAATAAAAGAAGGCAGTAAATTCAAACAAGATTTACAGTTAGTAGATTCTGTAGAAAAGCAGAACGGAAGCCAAGAGCCGATTATTGCGGCAAAGAATATGAAAATGAAAGCCAAAGATAAAGCTCTTGAACAGATGAAACAGCGCTGGCAAGACAAACCTCTGCATGGCCAATATCCAGTACGTGCCAATAAATCCAATGTTGGCAAAGTTAATACTCATCGATGGTTACGTGCATCTGGATTAAAGTCCGAAACTGAAGGCTTTATTCTTGCAGCACAAGACCAAAGTCTTTTCACGAGAAACTTTCAGGCAAATATTATGCATAATAATATGGATCCAAAATGCAGGTTTTGTGATAAACACCAAGAAACAATAGACCACCTAATCTCAGGCTGTTCTGTGCTTACCCCAAACGAATATAAAAATCGCCACGATAGAGTTGGGCAATATTTACATTGGGCAATATGCAAACATTATGGAAAATCTGTAGGCAAACACTGGTATGAACATCACCCAGCACCGGTTACAGAAATAGAAGATGTAACCATTCTATGGGATTACACCATCTACACAGACAGAAAAATTGAAGCAAACAGGCCAGACATTATTGTTAAAAACCAGAAGGAGAAAACTTGTCTATTAATTGATATGGCTTGTCCAGCGGATTGTAAAATAGCAATCAAGGAATTTGAAAAACTGTCAAAATATAAAGACCTGGAAATTGAAATAGAAAAAATGTGGAAATTGAAAACAAGAGTTGTGCCAGTGATAGTAGGTGCACTTGGAATGATAAAAAATGGAACAAAACAACACATTGAAAGAATCCCTGGAAACCCCAGCTTAAGAGATATACAAAAAATTGTCTTATTAAAGTACAGCCCACACACTAAGGAAAACTTTATCTAAAACATGTGTCTTTGGGAATCATATAAAAAGAAAACAGCAAATATGCAAATTACCATGGGTCTTTGGGAATTATATAAAAAGGCTCAAGCAAAAATGCAAATTAACATGGGTCTTTGGAAATCATATTAAAAGGAACAAGCACTTATGCAAGTTACCATGGGTCTTTGGGAATCATACAAAAAGAAACAAACAAATATGCAAATTAGTCACGGGTCTTTTGGAATTTTATAAAAAGGCACAAGCAAAAATGCAAATTACCATGGGCCAAGCAATATGCAAATTACCATAGGTCTGTGGTAATCATATGAAAAAGGACAAGCAAATATGCAAATTACCACGGGTCTTAGGAAATCATTTAAAAAGGTACAAGCAACTATGCAAATTACTATGGGTCTTTACTAATCAAATAAAAAGGGACAAGCAAATATGCAAATTACCATGGGTCTTGGGAATCATATAAAAAGGGACAACGTGGTGATTTGCATATTTGCTTGTTCCTTCGTATATGATTCCCAAAGACCCATGGTAATTTGCATATTTGCTTGTCCCTTTTTATTTGATTCCCTAAGACCCATGGTAATTTGCATATTTGCTTGTCACTTTTTATATGAATCCCAAAGACCTATGATAATTTGCATATTACTTGTCCCTTTTTATATGATTCCCAAAGAATCATGGTAATTTGCATATTTGCTTGTCCATTTTATATGATTAACAAAGACCCATGTGAATTTGCATATTTACTTCTCTTTTTTTATGTTTCCCAAAGACCCGTTGTAATTTGCATATTTACTTCTTCCTTTTTATATGATTCCCAATGACCCATGGTAATATGCATTTTTGCTTGTGCCTTTTTATATAATTCCCAAAGACCCTTTGGTAATTTGCATATTTGCTGGTTTCTTTTCATGATACCCTAAGATCCATGGTAATTTGCATATTTGCTAGTTTCTTTTTATTTGATGCCCAAAGACCCATGGAAATTTGCATATTTGCTTGTTCCTTTTTATACGATTCCCAAAGACCCATGATAATTTGCTCATTTGCTTGTCCGTTTATATATGATTCCCAAAGACCCATGGTGATTTGCATATTTGCTTGTCCCTTTTCATATGATTTCCAAAGACCCATGGTAATTTGAATATTTGTTTGTTTTTTTCATATGATTCCCAAAGAGCTATGGTAATTTACATTTTTGCTTGTGCCTATTTATATGATTCCTAAAGACCCGGTGCAATTTGCATATTTGCTTGTTACTTTTTATATGATTCCGAAAGGCCCATGTTAACTTGCATAATTGCATGTTCCTTTTAATATGATTTCCAAAGATCCATGGTAATTTGCATTTTTGCTGGTTTCTTTTTATATGATTCCCAAAGACACATGTTAATTTGCATATTTGCTAGTTCCTTTTTATTTGATGTCCAAAGACTCATGGTAATTTGCATATTTCCTTGTCCCTTTTTATATAATTTCCAAAGACCAATGATAATTTGCATAATTGCTTGTCCCTTTATATATGATTCCCAAAGACCTTTGTTAATTTGCATATATCCTATTTCCTTTTTATATGATTCCTAAAGACCCGTAGTAATTTGCATATTTCCTTGTCCCTTTTTATATGATTTCCAAAGACCAATGGTAATTTGCATAATTGATTGTTCCTTTTTATATGATACTCAAAGACACATGATAATTTGCATATTTGATTGTCCCTTTATATATGATTCCCAAAGACCCAGGGTGATTTGCATATTTGATTGTCCCTTTTTGATATGATTCCCAAAGGCCTTTGTTAATTTGCATATTTCCTATTTCCTTTTTATATGATTCCTAAAGAGCCGTGGTAATTTGCATATTTCCTTGTCCCTTTTTATATGATTTCCAAAGACCAATGGTAATTTGCATAAATGATTGTTCCTTTTTATATGATTCTCAAAGACCCATGATAATTTGCATATTTGATTGTCCCTTTATATATGATTCCCAAAGACCCAGGGTGATTTGCATATTTGATTGTCCCTTTTTGATATGATTCCCAAAGGCCTTTGTTAATTTGCATATTTCCTATTTCCTTTTTATATGATTCCCAAAGACCCGTGGTAATTTGCATATTTCCTTGTCCCTTTTTATATGATTTCCAAAGACCAATGGTAATTTGCATAATTGATTGTTCCTTTTTATATGATTCTCAAAGACCCATGATAATTTGCATATTTGATTGTCCCTTCATATATGATTCCCAAAGACCTTTGTTAATTTGCATATATCCTATTTCCTTTTTATATGATTCCTAAAGACCCGTGGTAATTTGCATATTTCCTTGTCCCTTTTTATATGATTTCCAAAGACCAATGGTAATTTGCATAATTGATTGTTCCTTTTTATATGATACTCAAAGACACATGATAATTTGCATATTTGATTGTCCCTTTATATATGATTCCCAAAGACCCAGGGTGATTTGCATATTTGCTTGTCCCTTTTTGATATGATTTCCCAAAGACCTTTGTTAATTTGCATATTTCCTATTTCCTTTTTATATGATTCCTAAAGAGCCGTGGTAATTTGCATATTTCCTTGTCCCTTTTTATATGATTTCCAAAGACCAATGGTAATTTGCATAAATGATTGTTCCTTTTTATATGATTCTCAAAGACCCATGATAATTTGCATATTTGATTGTCCCTTTATATATGATTCCCAAAGACCCAGTGTGATTTGCATATTTGCTTCTCCCTTTTTGATATGATTCCCAAAGACCTTCGTTAATTTGCATATTTCCTATTTCCTTTGTATATGATTCCTAAAGACCCGTGGTAATTTGCATATTTCCTTGTCCCTTTTTATATGATTTCCAAAGACCCATGATAATTTGCATATTTGATTGTTCCTTTTTATATGATTCTCAAAGACCCATGATAATTTGCATATTTGATTGTCCCTTCATATATGATTCCCAAAGACCCAGGGTGATTTGCATATTTGATTGTCCCTTTTTGATATGATTCCCAAAGACCTTTGTTAATTTGCATATTTCCTATTTCCTTTTTATATGATTCCCAAAGACCCATGATAATTTGCATATTTGATTGTTCCTGTTTATATGATTCTCAAAGACCCATGATAATTTGCATATTTGATTGTCCCTTTATATATGATTCCCAAAGACCCAGGGTGATTTGCATATTTGCTTGTCCCTTTTTGATATGATTCCCAAAGACCTTTGTTAATTTGCATATTTCCTATTTCCTTTTTATATGATTCCTAAAGAGCCGTGGTATTTTGCATATTTGCTTGTTCTTTTCATATGATTCCCAGAGACCCATGTCAATTTGCATATTTCCTTTATATGTCCATTTATATATGATTTCCAAAGACCCATTGTAATTTGCATTTTTCCTTGTGCTTTTTTATATAATTCCCAAAGTCCCATGATAATTTGCATATGTGCTTTGTTATATATCGCCGTAAGACGACAAAACAACAAACACGCATATATAAAAATATAAGGTTATATTTTTATTAATAACGACGAACCGTGTGGACTAGAGAACGGAAGGGTGAGAGGCACATAGAATGGGTTGACGGGAGTGTATTCTTGCCGTGGTGTTTCTCTGCTTCCACTGGCCGTTCTCTGCTGGCGAATCCGTGTGTCGAGGTCTTTTTATAGTCTCTAGAACCGGGACTTTCCTTCCGGTTTTGCCTCGCCCACGCAACGCCCACGTAATTCTAAGAGACACCTGATCTATTTGCCTCTGTAGCCATTTCCGCCGCTGTCGGAAATAAGGTCAAATGACATCCGCTCCGGCCTCGACAGGATGTATTTCACAAACACCTGTCTTGTCGCTTCGCCGCCCCCTTCACCGACGGGAAACACCATCGCTTGCATCACTTCCTCGGGTGGGGCCAGATTGTTATATTACACTCCTCGCCCTCCCATTTTCCAAAATGTTCACCTAAGAACATTTTAAGCGCAACACCCTCACCCCCCCCCCCCCATGCCACACAAGCCTGACAATTGTACAAAACATGTGCACGCCGAAACAACAAAACATGTGCACGCCGAAACAAACAAAACAACAACAAAAAAAAAATATATGGGGGAGCCTACATCGGCAACCCAACAATGTTCGTGTCCATTGTGGAATTTATAATGTTTTTTTTTTTTTTTTTTTAAGTTTCTGTAACTTTCAATGTTCGTTTCCTTTCTCGACTCTGTCCATACGCGTAGACGCCTCGATGCACGACCATATGATCATAGGCGGTAACCGCGCCCCAGTTTCTAAACTGACATCGAGTAAATTACCTTTGACCAACCCCATGCGTGTTTCCGCTCGAGTTTATTGTTACACATGTAACTTCATTTAATTTAATTTAATTTCAAACATACTATGTTTGAACACAGAAAAACTGCCATTATCTGCAGTACATATCATTCATAGTCTGACCGAGAAATGTTCAATAGAAAACGAAGAAAATTACCCTGATTCCAACGTTAATCCGCATGCAATTTACTTGTGGAGGATTAGAGGTTTCATCTATCTTAATTTAGTCTAAAAAAAATGGACCCGTGACTCTTAATTCATTAGTTTGTATCTTCCGCATGTTTTGCTATAAGGAAGGTGACCTAACTATTTCACTTAAACTATCGTTAATCCTCCCACTGCTTTCTTTCCCAATCCTATAGCATATCAGCCAATAAGTCTACAAGACTTTTCAGTTGTTCATTCTTTTTGTTCCGATCAACTGTGGAATCTGCAGGTCTATCCGTGCTTTTTGCCCCAACAGACGTTTGCCTCATTTGGACATCTTCGCTGCTAGGTGATTCCCTAGAAAAACCCTGATCTACATGAGTAGATCCAGTCGTTTCACACTTTGAGCACTCATCCTCGAACGTGGATGAAACATTATTTATACCACCGATTCTATCATCATTATCAATAGTTGACACGTTTTTATTCGCCATTTTACGTCGCGTCATGATGCGACGCTCCATTAATGGAACATCAGACTCATCGTCTGATTCCACAAGTTGGTGCTGATATTTGTGCACTGGAAAGTCGGTCTGTTCCGCTCCGGATTCGTCATCCGAATCACTGGATTCTAAAGCAACCTTTGCGAAAGGAAAAGGAGGGAAGTCACATTCCTGTATGGAGGGGTTGCTGCCTCTTTAGGTTTCTTGTCTGACACGGGATACATTTACCTACGAAATCATTTATTTCTCTAAGTAAACAAGGCCAGAAATACTTTTGTTTTATTGAGTGGAATGTCTTATCCACCCCCATATGGCCACTGTCATCATGGTATTGAACTAGCACCATTTTTCTAAGGTGAGATGGTACATACAGCCTCATGAGGGGTTCATCATCAGGTTGAGACAAATAGTACACCACCTCATCCATTACTATATATCTCTTCTGTTCTGCTTTGGTAGCCCTACCATTTCGTAATCTAATCTTCAGGTCTAAGATGTTTTTGTCTGATTCTTGCTCCCTGATTATGTCTATTCCTTTCAATGTGGGCCGTTCGGGTGCCTCTGATGAATTTCCGACATTTTTATGGGCTGCTAATTCTTCCGGCTCCATTAGGTTGGAGTTTATAACACTAACCAAGTAATTTCTATCATCTATCCCTACTGGAGAAGCAATATGGTCTTCGTTCACATCAACAGCGCGTGATAAGAGATCCGCGCAAACATTATCCTTACCCTTAAGATACTGTATGCTGCAATTGTAGCCAGACATGCTCAGAGCCCAAGTCTGTATCTTCTTATTTTGTATGGGCGAGTTAAGTAAGTGCTCCAGGGGCCTATGATCAGTGTATATTGTGAATGTTGCGCCATGCAGGTAGTGATTCAGTTTTTGAAGAGCATAGTGTATGGCATAAGCCTCTTTCTCTATAGTTGACCACCTCGTTTGTGTGTCACTTAATTTATGGGACAATAAATAAATTGGTTTTTCTACATCCTTCCTATTTTCCTTATCGTACACCACCTGGGATAGGCATGCGCCAATCGATTGATCGGATGCGTCAGTATATAACCTATACGCCTTATTTGGGTTGGGATAGACTAGTGTTATCATCTCCGCGAGCTTCGTTTTTAGTGTATCGAAAGCGGTTTGGCAAGCATCGTCCCATTGGAATCGTGCATATTTCCTTGTCAAATTGACCAGCGGTTCGGCTATATCAGAGAAATTTCTAATAAAGCGGCGATAGTATGAGGTCATCCCAATAAAAGCTCTCACTTGCCTAACAGTGGTTAGAGTAGAAACTGACTTTATAGCCTTGACTTTATTGAGGTCTGGTTGTATTCCCTCTTCACTTATCTTGAACCCCAGGTATTGGGTCTCTTTCTTAAAGAACTCACACTTAGCTGGCTTCAGTTTAAGGTTGTGCTTACGTAGACTACTCAAGACTGTGTCTATATGTCTTAAATGATCTTCCACCGTATTTGAAAATATCAGAATATCATCTAAATATGCCAGAGCAAAATCTTCCTGTCCCTGTAAAACAACTGACATTAATTCCTGGAAGATGCCGGGTGCGTTTGCAAGTCCAAATGGCATAACATTAAAATGAAACAGACCCTTGTGGCAGGTGAATGCACTTTTTTCTTTGTCATCATCATGAAGCTTAACTTGCCAGTACCCTGATTTTAAATCAAGCTTCGAAAAGTACCTTGCCGAACCAAGTGATGCCAGTATATCATCGATGACAGGAAGGTCGAGCATATTTCTTTGTAATCTTATTAAGTGCTCTAAAGTCTACACAAAATCTCTTACCACCGTCTTTCTTCTCTACTAAAACTACTGGAAAACCCCACGGGCTATTGGATCTCTCAATTACACCTGCCTGCATCATTTCGTCGATTGCTGAATCCATTGTCTTTCTTTGTTTGAGGGGTGTGCGATATGGGCGTTTTCTTATGGGCTCATGCGTTCCAGTATCGATACGCATCTCCACAGTATCGGTTCTGCCCAGGTTTTTGTCGTCACTAACGAACATGTCCCTATTTCTTTTTAGCAATTTGTTAATTTCAGGCTTGAATTCCTCCGGTACATGTACCTGTTCCAAATCTACATCAGGACTTTTATTATTTTGTTTATCGGGCATAGTAATTTCAGTAATATTACCTGCCCTTTCCAATTTAGCCAGCGGACACCCCCGTCTCAAAGTGATTGTCTGGTTAGTGTTATTCATTATCAGCAACTGAAACTTACGAGACTTTGGCATTTTTACAACTGCGTTGGCTACTGATATACCACATAAGTTGCTAACATATCCACTACTCAGCTGTTCGATTTCATATTCTTTGCCACGTCCATTTCTCAGTCTGGTTAATCCCAGACAAGCATGCAGGTGTTGAGGTCTTAATGTTACTTTTTGAGCTAACCTAACAATAGAGGAAATATGAACATCCTCCTCTAATGCCACGTATTCTTCACCAATCTTCAATGCCCCCAAATCGAAATACATTCTCACCCCGTTCTGCATCAGCCAATCTCGGCCAAGTATAACGTTTCTATTGAGATTTTTCACGACTAAAAAATCATGGGATATGGACTTACTTCCTATCTGGACCTGTAGACGACAAAGGCCTTCAACGTATAACGGGGATCCATTCGCAGTTCGAAGTTTAATGTCCCTCTTTTGCAGTTCAAGTCCCAGTCGCAATTTTTTAAATACCCTACAGCTTATAACCGATACCTCTGCTCCCGTATCTACCAATGCCCTATAAGGTCTACGTTCTATTCTAATAAAGATGGAATTTGGCGCGCCCATATTACCAACTATGTGCGTTGGTACCGTCTTGTTCCGTTCGTTGGGCGTCGCACGAACGGACCTCTGCCGTTTCCCGGGACGCGTCTACAAAATTTCGCTATGTGGCCTTCTTTCCCACAATTCCAACACCTAACAACGCTCCCGTTCCTCTCCCGCTCACGAGTCCCAACTTTTCTATTGTTCTTATTCCTATTATTATCATTATTATTATTAGATTTAGCGGGGCTTACGGCTTCTATCGGTACCCGTCTCCGAGAGTGACAAATTTCCATAGGCTCCTCTTCGTATTCAGAGTTTGCGTCGAGTCAAATTTTCCATCTCAACTCAGATAACGCTTTCTGATAGGCAGCCTCTAGTGTTTGTGGCTCATCCTTCATAACTGCCATCTTTATTTCCCGATCCCTTAGACCTTTTATAAAAATCCTAGAACTTGTTTTATCACAACTTCATTCCTCCCGTCAACCCCAACATATGCGCCCTCCGCTAGGCGTACTACTCTCTGCATGTAGTCCTGCACCCCCTCTGTTCTACCCTGCTTAATGTTCACTAATTCGACTAACCGTGCGTCGGGGTTTAAAACCAATCCGTAATATTCCTTTAAAGAAGTTTTTAACTCCTTCCATGTGAGTTGTGGGTTACTAGAAATTAGTCTATATACATAGTGTCCAACAGCTCCCCTTGTTGTGAGAAGAGCTGCCTGACACTTGTCTTCTTCTGCCACGCGCACAACTCTAAAATACCTCTCCATATCCTCCAACCAAGCACTACAACCACCATCTTCTTTGCATGCTAATGGCTGTATATTTTTTAAAAAAGATTCTCCCCTTAAAGTGTTCGACACCGAACAAGCCACATTTCTCAATTCTAGGGTCAGACCTTGAACAAAATCGGCAAAAGTATGCTGTTCCATTTTTTTTTTTTTTTTTTAATTAGACTTATGAACAAGAGCAGAACACACACAAGATCGAATCAAAAGTCACCTACCTTTCGTTGATGTCTATGGTCGTCCGGCTGCTTTCTATTTTCGTCTTCTTTTTTCTTTTTCTTCCTCTATCTAGTTGTTTTTAATTCCGTCGAATTTCAATTGTCGCCGTGGTAACCAAGCTCGTATCTATCTGTTTTGTTGTTGTTGTTGTCTCAAAACAGCAAGTCACTAGGCACCAATTTGCGTATGTTATATATCGCCGTACGACGACAAAACAACAAACACGCATATATAAAAATATAAGGTTATATTTTTATTAATAACGACGAACCGTGTGGACTAGAGAACGGAAGGGTGAGAGGCACATAGAATGGGTTGACGGGAGTGTATTCTTGCCGTGGTGTTTCTCTGCTTCCACTGGCCGTTCTCTGCTGGCGAATCCGTGTGTCGAGGTCTTTTTATAGTCTCTAGAACCGGGACTTTCCTTCCGGTTTTGCCTCGCCCACGCAACGCCCACGTAATTCTAAGAGACACCTGATCTGTTTGCCTTCTGTAGCCATTTCCGCCGCTGTCGGAAATAAGGTCAAATGACATCCGCTCCGGCCTCGACAGGATGTATTTCACAAACACCTGTCTTGTCGCTTCGCCGCCCCCTTCACCGACGGGAAACACCATCGCTTGCATCACTTCCTCGGGCGGGGCCAGATTGTTATATTACAACTTGTCATAGACCCATAGTAACTTGTATAATTGCCTCTTCCTTTTAATATAATTTCCAATGACCCATGAAAATTTACATATTTGCTTGTCCCTTTCTATATGATTCCCAAAGACCCACGGTAATTTGCATAGTTGCTTCTCAATTTTTATATAATTCCCAAAGACCTCTGGTAATTTGCATATTTGCTTGTCCATTTTATATGATTAACAAAGACCCATGTTAATTTGCATATTTAATTGTTCCTTTTTATATGATTCCCAAAGACCCATGGTAATTTGAATTTTTGCAGGTTTCTTTTTATATGATTCCCAAAGACACATGTTCATTTACATATTTGCTAGTTCCTTTTTATTTAATATCCAAAGACTCATGGTAATTTGCTTGTTCCTTTTTATATGATTCCCAAAGACCCGTGATAATTTGCATATTTGATTGTTCCTTTTTATATGATTCCAAAGACCCATTGTAATTTGCATATTTGCTTGTCCATTTATATATGATTCCCAAAGATTATGGTAATTTGCATATTTCCTTGTTCCTTTTTATCTGATTTCCAAAGACTCATGGTAATTTGCATATTTGCTTGTTCCTTTTAATATGATCTCCAAAGACCCATTGTAATTTGCATTTTTCCTTGTGCTTTTTTATATAATTCCCAAAGACCCATGATAATTTGCATATGTGCTTGTCACTTTTTATATGATTCCCAAAGACCCATGGTAACTTGTATAATTGCCTCTTCCTTTTAATATGATTTCCAATGACCCATGTAATTTGCATTTTTGCTTGTGAATTTTTATATGATTGCCAAAGACCCATGAAAATTTGCATATTTGTTTGTCCCTTTATATATGATTCCCAAAGACCTATGGTAATTTGTATATTTCCTGGTTCCTTTTTATATGATTCCCAAAGACCCATGGTAATTTGCACAGTTGCTTCTCCCTTTTTATATGATTTACAAAGACCTATGGTAATTTGCATATTTGCTTGTCCATTTTATATGATTAACAAAGACCCATATTCATTTGCATATTTGCTTCTCTTTTTATATGTTTCCCAAAGACCCGTTGTAATTTGCATGTTTGCTTTTACCGTTTTATATGATTCCCTAAACACATAGTAATTTGCATATTTGCTTGTTCTTTTCATATGATTCCTCATGACCCATGTTAATTTGCATATTTGATTGTTCCTTTTTATATGAGTCCCAAAGACCCGTGGTAATTTGCATATTGGCTTGTCGCTTTTTATATGATTCCCAAAGACCCATGATAATTTGCATATTTACTTGGCCCTTTATATATGATTCCCAAAGACCTATGGTTATTTGCATATTTACTTGTTCCTTTTTATATTATTCCCAGCGACCTATGGTAATTTGCATTTTTGCTTGTGCCTTTTTATATAATTCTCAAAGATCCATGATAATTTGCATATTTGCTTGTTACTTTTTACATGATTCCCAAAGACCCATGGTAATTTGCATATTTGCTTATCAATTTATATGATTCACAAAGACCCATGTAAATTTGCATATTTGCTTGCCTTTTTTTATATGTTTCCCAAAGACCCGTTGTCATTTGCATATTTGCTTGTACCTTTTTATTTGATGCCCAAAGACCCATAGTAATTTGCATCTTTGCTTCTCCCTTTTTATGATTCCCTAAGAGTAATGGTAATTTGTATATTTGCTCGTTCTTTTTATATGATTCCCAAAGACCCATGGTAATTTGCATATTTGCTTGTCCCTTTTTATATGATTACCAAACACCTCTGGTAATTTGCATATTCGATTGTTCCTTTTTATATGAGTCCCAAATATCCATGTTAATTTGCATATTTGCTTGTCCTTTTTTATATGATTCCTTAACTCCCATGGTAATTTGCATATTTGCTTGTTCTTCTAATATGATTCCCAAAGACCCATGGTAATTTGCATATATGCATCACCCTTTTTATATGATACCCACAGACTCATGGTAATTTGCGTATCTGCTTGTGCCTTTTTATATGATTCCCATAATCCTTGGTAATTTGCATATTTGCTTGTTATTTTAATATGATTCCCAAAGACCCATCGTAATTTTCCATATTTGCTGGTGCCTTTTTATATGATTCTCAAAGACCCATGGTAATTTGCATATTTGCTTGTCTCTTTTTATTTGATTTCCAAAGACCCATGGAAATTTGCATATTTGCTTGACCATTTTTATATGATTCCTAAAGACCCATGGTAATGTTTTTTATATGTCAACTTCTACTGATTTCTATGTTTACATTTGCCTAGTTTTGCACATCATCGATGTGTTTTAGTCAGCTCTTGGTCTACCCTATCTTCTCGACAGATTTACTAAACAATTAATCAACCCAAAGTCGTGTTTCGTTGTTTGATTTCAAGTTTGGCTTTCCGAAGCTGCCAATCAGTGTATGCTCACGAGAAAATGACATCTAGGAAAGATTCATTTGAACACTCCAAAGATAAAAGCAGCCTGTATTTGCTGAGATAATCCATTTTTATTTTTCCAACACTAGTTCTGGTATGGTGACACTGTGACACTACGTAGCAAATGGCGGACACTTTTTACCAGCCTGATGACACTTTCTGTGTAGATAAATATCATTTTCTTCTCGCAAGTCTTCTATCGTATATCTATGGCCACAACTCCTGAAACGGAACATTTGATTTTTGTATCGTCTGCATACGTGCAGATTAAAATGGAGATCACTATTATTTACCCAACTCTATTGCAATTAAATAGTTAACCTAATGGCAACAGTGGTGTTAATCCTAAATGAACTCAGTTTAGTAAGTGACTTCATTAGTCAGTCAGTTAAGTGTCATACGTGATAACACGCTTTGGACGATCATGTCTCGAAAGAGACAAGACTGACTGGGCAAAAGACTATCCCGCAGTAGGTAGCTATTGCTTTCTACGGTAGAGTGGTTGCCATCCAAGGCTATAGAACCCAATCTGTCCTGTTATTTAACCCATAACTGAAGGGAAGAGACAGATTAATACCTTTCCCAAGGGTATTTGTGCGTAAGTGAATGCAAGGAATTCAACTGGAATTTGAACTCGGCTCTCCAATATCCACTGCACCACAACGCACATCCTAGGTGACTTCATTGTTTCAGACAATAAGTCTCATTTCAGCTACCCACACAGTTTTACAAGCTGAGACTAAAATATCTATAATATAGTTGTTTTTAACATGATTTATATAATACTAGCGGTAATTACCCGGCGTTTCACGGAATGGGAAGAGTCATTCTCTTTTTCCTTGTTTTATCTTGTTCTTATTTCCAGTTTTATAAAATAACACGCTCATTACATTGTTACATGTATTTGTCCAGTTGTATTTTGCAGGTTAAGACTATCTGAGATATTCATTAGTTGTTTACTGCCAATCTTCCTTTTTCATGGTTGATCCAGCTGTAAGTGGGTAGGACCTAGTTGCCAGTCTGGTTGCACTAGTAAATTCTTGTGGTAGGGGCACCAGTGACTTAAGTTCGTCGGAGCAGAAGCCAAGCAAATATTTATAGAAGAGACAGAGGGAAGACATTCTGTCGGTGAAAAAGAAAAAAAAAATAGTACACAGGATTAGAACAATCTACCCCCATGAGCTCGACTCCAGCCACTTTCTCACTGACGGGATGTGTCTTCCCTCTGTCTCTTCTATAAATATGTTCATGGCTTCTGCTCCGACGAAATTAAGTCACTGGTTCCCCCTTCACCAAAATTTATTCGTGCAACCAGACTGGCAACAAAGTCCCACCCATTTAGAGCTAGATCAACCAAATACAGCTGTTAATTCTACTCCAGCAGCTTCTTTCCCCGCACTTCCTGCCTGTGGAACTCCGTTCCGTATACTTACTTTCCTGACAGCTAAAACCTCCAGGTATTTAAATGCAATGTCAATAGCCATCTCTTATCCACTTGACTCCAGTTCTTTCTATCACCCTGTATATCTTGTTCTATCTTGTTCTTTTCATTTCTCTCTACCTTTGCAACTGTCAGGAATTTCAATGCAATGTCAATACCCATCTCTTATCCACTTGACTCCAGTTCTTTCTACATCACCCTGTATATCTTGTTCTATCTTGTTCTTTTCATTTCTCTCTACCTTTGCAACTGTCAGGAATTTCAATGCAATGTCAATACCCATCTCTTATCCACTTGACTCCACTTATTTCTACATCACCCTGTAAATCTTGTTCTATCTTGTTCTTTTCATTTCTCTCTGCCTTTGCAACTGTCAGGAATTTCAATGCAATGTCAATAGCCATCTCTTATCCACTTGACTCCGCTTATTTCTACATCACCCTGTAAATCTTGTTCTATCTTGTTCTTTTCATTTCTCTCTGCCTTTGCAACTGTCAGGAATTTCAATGCAATGTCAATAGCCATCTCTTATCCACTTGACTCCAGTTCTTTCAACATCACCCTGTATATCTTGTTCTATCTTGTTCTTTTCATTTCTCTCTACCTTTGCAACTGTCAGGAATTTCAATGCAATGTCAATACCCATCTCTTATCCACTTGACCAGTTCTTTCTACATCACCCTGTATATCTTGTTCTATCTTGTTCTTTTCATTTCTCTCTGTCATTGCAACTGTCAGGAATTTCAATGCAATGTTAATAGCCATCTCTTATCCACTTGACTCCACTTATTTCTACATCACCCTGTATATCTTGTTCTATCTTGTTCTTTTCATTTCTCTCTACCTTTGCAACTGTCAGGAATTCCAATGCAATGTCAATAGCCATCTCTTATCCACTTGACTCCAGTTCTTTCTACATCACCCTGTATATCTTGTTCTATCTTGTTCTTTTCATTTCACTCTACCTTTGCAACTGTCAGGAATTTCAATGCAATGTCAACACCCATCTCTTATCCACTTGACTCCAGTTCTTTCTACATCACCCTGTATATCTTGTTCTATCTTGTTCTTTTCATTTCTCTCTACCTTTGCAACTGTCAGGAATTTAAATGCAATGTCAGTACCCATCTCTTATCCACTTGACTCCAGTTCTTTTTACATCACCCTGTATATATTGTTCTATCTTGTTCTTTTCCTTTCTCTCTGCCTTTGCAACTGTCAGGAATTTCAATGCAATGTCAATACCCATCTCTAATCCATTTGACTTCAGTTCTTTCTACATCACGCTGTATATATTGTTCTATCTTGTTCTTTCCTTTCTCTCTACCTTCGCAACTGTCTTCACACCTGTGTTTCCATCGTTCTCTTGCACTTTCTCTGACACCCACTGTAACTGGTCCTTCTTTCTCTTCACTATCCTCCTGTCTAAACTTCTGTTCTTATATAGCTCCCTGCGCATCAGTGGCGGTACCACCTTACTTGGGGTGAAACGATTAAAAAAAAACATAATCAGTGGAATGAAACGCTTTGTACATAGTCATAAATTTTCATGCCCGTCAATTCTTCATTGTTATTATGGACAAGATTCTTATATTCATATTCCATATTTTTCTTTGCTCCCTAGAAAGAAACTCTCAAGCGTCTTATTTGCCTTCACTTTACTCTGTTTATTTTTTCAATCCTTGCTGTGATGTACTTTCTTTTGATATATATTTTATTTTTTTAATCTTTGCTCTGATGTACTTGTTTTCATGTATTTTAATTTTTTCAATCTTTGTTTTGATGTATTTTTAATTTTCAAACTTTCTCCTGATGTATTTTCTCTTGATGTATTTTTTATTTTTTCAAAACTTTACATTGATAAACTTTGTTTTAATGTATTTTTTAATCTTTGTTTTGATGTAGTTTGCTTTATGTATTTTTATTTTTTCAATTTTTATTTTGATGTACATTTTTTAAGTAATTTGTTTTGATATATTTTTATTTTTCAATCTTTCTTTTGATATACTTTGTTTTAATGTATTATTATTTTTTTAATATTTGCTTTAATGTACTTGTTTTGTTATACTTTGTTGTGATGTATTTTTATTTTTTTAATCTTTACTTTTATGTAATTTGTTTTGATGTATTTCTATTTTTATTTTTTCAAACTTTTTTATGTATTTTCTTTTGAGGTATCTATATTTTTCAATCTTTACTTTGATGTACTTTGTTTTGATGTGCTTTGATTTGATGTATTTTATCTGTTCAATCTTTACTTTCATGTACTTTGCTTTGATGTATTTTTTAATATCTGTTCTGATGTGCTTTATTTTTATGTATTTTATTTTTTAAATATTTGCTTTAATGTACTTGTTTCGATATACTTTGTTGCGATGTATTTTTATTTTTTCAATATTTGCTTTGATGTACTTTATTTTGATGCATTTTGTTTTGATGTATTTTCTTTTAAACTTTACTTTGGTTTACTTTGTTTTGATGCACTTTTATTTTTTCAATCTTTGTTTTGTTGTACTATGGTTTGATGTATTTTGTTTTGATGTATTTTTATTTCTTCAATCGTTGCTTTTTTGTATTTTGTTTTGATATACTTTGTTTTAATATTTTTTTTTCAATCTTTGCTTTGATATATTTTGTTTTGATGTATTTCTATTTTTTCAATAATTGCTGTGATGTACTTTGTTTTGATGTACTTTTATTTTTTAATCTTTGTTTTGATGTACTTTGTTTTGATGTATTTTTATTTTTTCAATTTTTGATTGGATGTACTTTGTTTTGATGTACTTTTTTCTTAACGTACTTTTATGTGTATTTTTTCAATCTTTGATGTACTTTGTTTAGATGAATTTTTATTTTTTGAATCTTTGCTTTAATTACTTTGTTTTGATATTGTTCTTTTCGATGTTTTTTATTTTTTCAATCTTTGTTTCGATGTACTTTGTTTTGATGTATTTTTATTTTTTCAATCTTTCTTTTGATATACTTTGTTTTGATGTATTTTTCTCAATAATTACTTTGATGTACTTTGTTTGTATCTACTTTGTTTTGGGGTATTCTTTTTTCAATTTTTGCTTTGATATAATTGGTTTCGGTGTACTTTGTTTTGATGTATTTTTAATTTCTCTAATTTTGCTTTGATGTACTTTGTTTTCTTTTCCTACACGTCCAACTGGAGCCGAGTTCGAATTCCATTTGAAATCTTTACATTTACTTACATGCAAATACCCTTGAGAAGGGTATTAATCCGTTTCTTCTCTCCCCCATCTTACACATACTTATGTGTTAAATAATATGACAGATTGGGTTCTATAGCCTTGGCTAGCAGCCAGTCTATCGCAGAAAGTAATAGCAACCTACTGCGGGAGAATCTTCTGCCCAGTCAGGCATGTCTCTTTCGAGGCATAATCGCCCAAAGCGTATACCACGTATGGTACTTAAATGACTGATATATTTCTTGTCCCACTATTTCGGAAATTGGTTAATGTTTTTTTCATTGAATTTGTTTAACATTATTCAAATTGTATTGCTGCATGTACAAAATGTTATCTGCCTATTGGATGAAAAGTTATGAGGAATTGTATCATAGACCTATTTATTGTGAATATGTTCTATTGCAAAGTTAAATCTTCTTGATCGTTTCTTCGGGATCATCTGATCAATGTCGGGCAGATCTTGTACCCTTTCTGTGTCCTAGAAGCTTCAGAAACAGCTGAAATTTCTAGGACACGTATTGAGGAAGGAGGGCTTGGAGAACCTGAAACTCACAGGACGGATAGAAAGGGAGACAAGGAACAGCAATGCAAGACATATTGAATAGGCTTGAGCAAGTGACTGGCAGAGCAGGGTTTGGGAGAAACACAAAAAGAAAGGGTGTTGACAGCTACAAAAGACATAGGGATGCCGAGGGCTATGATCGACTATTTTCCGAAAGGACACGGCACATAAAAGCAGAAAGAAGAAGACCATTTCTGTAGAAAGACCGGTAGATGACTTCTGTGGAACTACACAAATGTGGTTCCGTAAGTTTTTATGCTACTTGTCTAAATAAGATTTTCCACTTTAATGGTATGCATGTGATTGGTCTGTAGTTATACACCTAGATTTCTTTTGCATATCTTTTCAAATTAATGTTATCCTATCAGTGTTCATTCATCCCATGACTTTTTCTTTCTTTAAGCACCTTTTTAAAAACAGAGAATATTTAAATTTATATTATACCATCATATTCTGCTGCTTTCAAGATAGCTATTTTTCAAAGAAAGCTTTTAGAGTGAATATATTTATCATAATGCCTTTTTTCCTTCTGTTTCCTGAAGGTTGCTTCCCAGTTTCGTAATCCCTGTGGTATTTATTCAATTATTAGTAGATTAAGTAATGGTTCTCTTCTTGGTATTCTAGCCCTTTAAAGCTATGCTGTCATCTTGGCACTTGTCTTGATTTCCACTTCTTGTAGGCTTTCCTCGACGTTCTTCGGGACTCTTACAAGGTTTCTGGTAAAGATTATCATTTTCATGTTAAAAAACTTTCTCATATTTAGCGACAGTAATTTTCAAATCGCCAGCTTTTTTTTCCAATATTGACAGTGTTCCTTGTATTTCCGTGTTTTAGAAAATCTGCAGGTTTCCTCGAATTTTCACTTCAACTAATTTCAGTCCAATTAATTTTAGAACAAATTATTATTATTATTATTATTATTATTATTATTATTATTAGTAGTAGTAGTAGTAGTAGTAGTAGTAGTAGAAACGAAATAATTGGCGTAACTATTCCAATATCATTCAACATTTAGATAAGACCGCGATTTAAGAAAAGATACAGACAATATTCAACAATATTTCGACAGTATATCCAAAAATGAACGAGAACTTAGAGAGTTTAGCTAAAGGGAGATAATTAAAACATCAACAAGTAGCATGGAACGAGAACAATATGCCCCAGTGATAGAAAAAATAGAAATCGGTTCAAAATTTCGATCACCTGAGGTTCTGAGCGTACCACGGCCAAATCGTCATGAATATGGCAATAAAGATAAGGACAACAGTCCGAACATAATAAATAATATAAGTAAAAGCGTATAAGTCCCTATTATTATTATTATTATTATTATTATTATTATTATTATTATTTCCTTTGATTTCTATTGTATACACATTTCTTTACGAGTCCCAGTCAGTGATCTAAGGACAGAACTGGGATCATAAATTTTTCCACTGATTATTTATGTAAGAAAGAAAATAAAAGAAGTCTAATTTCACACACATTTTACATAGATGAATCGCCTCGTACGGTGTGAGCTATACTTCTTTTATTTCTTCAATGAGTCTATCGGAACATTTTCTAATCAAACCGAGGGCTTCACATACAATTCTAATTATTGATACCCTCATGTACCACATTTTTTAAATTTCCACTTCAAGATCCTTGTATTATTATTATTATTATTATTATTATTATTATTATTATTATTATTATTATTATTATTGTGTCATTTTTCATCATATTTCGATTTCTGCTTTGGTCTCACTACCAACCAAGTCTACGGGGAGACCTAAGGCAGGTCATGGCGTGTTGTTATGACTCCATTTCATGTTTTTCTATCTTCCCTATCATCCCTAGCATTACATAGATAAAGTTTTCCTTAGTGTGTGGGCTGTACTTAATAAGACAATTTTTTGTATATCTCTTAAGCTGGGGTTTCCAGGGATTCTTTCAATGTGTTGTTTTGTTCCATTTTTTATCATTCCAAGTGCACCTACTATCACTGGCACAACTCTTGTTTTCAATTTCCACATTTTTTCTATTTCAATTTCCAGGTCTTTATATTTTGACAGTTTTTCAAATTCCTTGATTGCTATGTTACAATCCGCTGGACAAGCCATATCAATTAATAGACAAGTTTTCTCCTTCTGGTTTTTAACAATAATGTCTGGCCTGTTTGCTTCAATTTTTCTGTCTGTGTAGATGGTGTAATCCCATAGAATGGTTACATCTTCTATTTCTGTAACCGGTGCTGGGTGATGTTCATACCAGTGTTTGTTTACAGATTTTCCATAATGTTTGCACATTGCCCAATGTAAATATTGCCCAACTCTATCGTGGCGATTTTTATATTCATTTGGAGCAAGCACAGAACAGCCTGAGGTGAAGTGGTCTCTTGTTTCTTGGTGCTTATCACAAAACCTGCATTTTGGATCCATATTATTATGCATAATATTTGCCTGAAAGTTTCTAGTGAAAAGACTTTGGTCTTGTGCTGCAAGAATAAAGCCTTCAGTTTCAGACTTTAATCCAGATGCACGTAACCATCGATGAGTATTAACTTTGTCAACATTGGATTTATTGGCACGTTCTGGATATTGGCCATGCAGAGGTTTGTCTTGCCAGCGTTGTTTCATCTGTTCAAAAGCTTTATCTTTGGCTTTCATTTTATATTTTTTGCCGCAATAGTTGGTTCTTGGCTTCTGTTTTGCTTTTCTACATAATCTACTAACTGTAAATCTTGTTTGTATTTACTGCCTTCTTTTATTATTGAATATTTTTTCTTTCTTTCTTCATGTTGCCTTACTAATTGTATCATCCAATCCTTTGTTGTTTCTATGTATGTTAGTAAGCCAATAGTTGTTGTCTAGTATGACAATTCCAGCTGAATAAAACCTCTTCCACCTTCTTTACGGGTTATGTATAGACGGTCTACATCAGCCTTTGGATGATGCATCTTATGCTTAGAAAGAAGCTTTCTTGTTTTAGAATCCATTTATTATTATTATTATTATTATTAATAATAATAATAATAATAATAATAATAAAGTCTGAAACTGAAGGATTTATACTTGCAGCACAAGACCAAAGTCTTTTCACGAGAAACTTTCAGGAAAATATTATGCATAATAATATGGATCCAAAATGCAGGTTTTGTGATAAACACCAAGAAACAATAGACCACCTCATCTCAGGCTGTTCTGTGCTTGCCCCAAACGAATATAAAAATCGCCACGATAGAGTTGGGCAATATTTACATTGGGCAATGTGCAAACATTATGGAAAAGCTGTAAACAAACACTGGTATGAACATCATCCAGCACCGGTTACAGAAATAGAAGATGTAACCATTCTATGGGATTACACCATCTACACAGACAGAAAAATTGAAGCAAACAGGCCAGACATTATTGTTAAAAATCAGAAGGAGAAAACTTATCTATTAATTGATATGGCTTGTCCAGCGGATTGTAACATAGCAATCAAGGAATTTGAAAAACTGTCAAAATATAAAGACCTGGAAATTGAAATAGAAAAAATGTGGAAATTGAAAACAAGAGTTGTGCCAGTGATAGTAGGTGCACTTGGAATGATAAAAAATGGAACAAAACAACACATTGAAAGAATCCCTGGAAACCCCAGCTTAAGAGATATACAAAAAATTGTCTTATTAAGTACAGCCCACACACTAAGGAAAACTTTATCTATGTAATGCTGGGGATGATAGGGAAGATAGAAAAACATGAAATGGAGCCATAACAACACGCCACTACCTGCCTTAGGTCTCCCCGCAGACTTGGTTGGTAGTGAGACCAAAGCAGAATCGAAATATGATGAAAAATGACATAATAATAATAATAATAATAATAATAATAATAATAATAATAATAATAAGAAGAAGAAGAAGAAGAAGAAGAAGAAGAAGAAGAAGAAGAATCCCTGCAGACTTGGTTGGTAGTGAGACCAAAGCAGAAATCGAAATATGATGAAAAATGACATAATAATAATAATAATTCCATCACAAATTCAGAGAAACATTACGAATTTTCCAAAGGTGGTAACAGTACTGATTTCTATTTGTTATACACCATCCAATGTACCTAATATGATTTGATTTATATGGGTTGCACAATAAAAAACTTTAAATATGCTTTAATAGCCACATGTATAATGCCCAACACAACAATACGTTATCAACGAAGCTTGCCCAACATTTTATCACAAACGACTGTAATTTTGACAAGCATCTATAGGTGTACATTAAAAAAAATAACCGGATTCCATTAACTTTTCGCATAGGGATAAATACATATGTAAACTACTGATGTCCAATACCCTGGGAAATAAAAAAATGACAGGAGAGCTTCATGAAATTTATACTAAACTATTTGATCAATCGCTCGTTATGGTGCAATGGATATCGACTCGGAACGACAAATCGGTGGAGCCGAGTTCGAATTCCAGTTGAATTTCTTGCATTCACTTACGCACAAATACCCTTGAGAAAGGTATTAATCCGTTTCTTCCCTCCAGTTATGGGTTAAATAATAGGATAGATTGGGTTTTATAGCCTTGGCTGGCAACCAGTCTACCGCAGAAAGTAATGGCAACCTACTGCGAGATAATCTTCTGCTCAGTTAGTCATGTCTGTTTCGAGACATGATTGCCCAAACGTGTATCATGTATGTCACTTAACTGACTGACTTATCCTTGGGTTGAATATCAGGACAGATTGGGTTTTATAGCCTTGACTGGCAACCAGTCTCCCACAAAAAGAAATGGCATCCTACTGCGGGATAATCTTCTGTTCAGTCAGTCATGTTTCCTCCGAGACATGGTTGTTCAAAAGCGTGTATCACGTATGGCACTTAACTGACTGACTGAATCAAGTAACGGGAAATTTCTAGATAAACGCGTCCCCATCATTACTTTGTATTCTCACTTTTTGCGTTTTATCCGTTTTGTGGCGTCGATTGCCATTACACTCGTTTTTTTTTTCAAGACAAGCGACGTTTGTACAGAGACAGACACACATACTGTCAAAATATCGTTAAATACTGTTTTTCTTTTTCTTAAATGTTGAATTAATATTATTAACTTGATGCTCCAACAATATTGTTTGTATTGTGCACGGAGTGTTTCGTTTTTTCAAGTATTATTTTAGTAGTAGTACTGTCTTCAAATGTGGTCAGTCAGTTTGTTGCCATGCGGGATATACGCTTGGGCGATCATGTCTCTTTCCTGATATAACTGACGAGGAAGAAGATTATCGCGCACAATGTTGCCATTTCTTTTTTATAAAAATCAATCTGGCCTGCTATTCAACGCATAGGGAGTCAAGAGATGGATTAATACCTTCTTTCAAGGGTAATTTTGCGTAAGTGAACGAAACGAATTCGACTGGAATTCGAACTCGACTCTCCGATTTCTCTTTCGGAGCCGATATTTATTTATATCACAAGTGGTACCTTTTGTCGTTTAATTCGAATTTTTCACAATGATTGTTCAACCGAAATTTCTCATTATTGTCATTTTTAACAACTAAACTCTGCTTCCAGTATTAACATTAAATACATTAAGAGGCGAGATTTAAATAAATGTTCTCTTCAAATCAAATTAATCGCAATCGACGCAGCATGAATATTGCAAATTATGTAAATTATCTTTTTTTTTTTTGCAAGCATAATTTGTGGGAAGATCATATTTAGTTTTTATTAGTATTATTATTGCATTTACTGGTAAATTTGTTCACAGAATTATTACCATTATTATTATTACTATGATTATTATTAGCAATTATTATTATTAAAAATTATTATTATTACTATTATTATTACTATTATTATTAGCAATTATTATTACTAGCAATTATTATTACTATTATTATTATTATCAGCAATTATTATTATTACCATTATTATCATTATTATTATTGTTATTGTTATTATTATTATTATAATTCTTATTGTTATTATTATTATTATTATTATTAGTAGTAGTAGTAGTAGTAATTATTATTAATATTAACGATCAGAAAGAGACAGCTGCAGTTTCTGGGTTAAGTAATGAAGGAGGGCTTGGAGAATCTGATACTTACAGGGTAAATAAAGAGAGAGAGAGAGACAGACAGGGGAAAACAGTGGGTGGCATATTAGATAGGTTTAAACAAATGGATGGCAAGCAGGGTTTGGGAGAAATAACAGGACAATATAATAGCAACAAGGTGGATGTTCAGGACTATGATCGCCTACATCCTGAAAGGACACGGTATTTAAAAGAAGAATTACTGCCACTCTGGATTTTAGCATAAGTAAAACGAAGCATTTCAAGACCTCGTATCAATAAATTTCGTGTAGCATTTACTTTACGTATTTGGCATTAATCATCATGATAAGTATATGTTGATTTGAGTTTCTTTGAATTTAATTTTGGCACTTAGTACGCTTCAAACATAAGCATAGTACTCTAAGTAATTTTATTATAAAATAAAAGGTTTTTTTAGCCTGAACTAATTCTGAAAATGTCATCTTTTACGCCAAACACTTCCTTTTCCACCTCTCTTATTCCCAATGTGCTCCGTGAAGGTTTAGCTTTCCAAGCTCTTCTTCCTCATTATGAGCATAAAGAATTTCACCTTTTCCTGGTTATGAGCATATATGTTATTTCTGTTTCTATTTTCTTTAAGACTTTCCCGTTGCTTACTTGGAATTTTCAGTATCTGCTTCTATCCCCCCCCCCCCCCACTACCACCTCCGTGAGAGATTGTCCAACATTCACTGTCAAATAAGTAAATTGATATCACTCAACAATTCAGAATTATTTTCTTTGTTTCTAACAAAGTATGCTTTTTTTCTCTAGCACAGTGGTTCTGTGTATGGCAATAAACTGCATCCGGCAAAAGATCTCTGATTAGGAGGTTGTTAGGTCATGGAACCACCTTTTAATTGCTGTTGTTCCCAGCTCTACCATGACCTTGAGTAGTAGCATCTTTTAGGGTCCCAGCTATGAGCAAATATTTTTACTCAAACAGTGGTAAAAACTCTACGAAAATAGTAAATACGTTTATGAAGGGAAAAAATATTACCAGTAATATGTTTCGGGAAAAAATACATACCAGCAACACATCTTACTCTCAACATAAACAAAACCCACTTTACAAAAAATACATCAAAGAAAACTGAATTTCAAGTCATAAAGTAGGCAACATCAAAGAAAGCTGATCTTGAAATTTATTTCTTGCAAAGAACATATATTATATTTATACAAATCTACTGCCGGCATTAAATAACCCATTGAGGTTGATATACCGTAATACAAATCAAACCAAACCAAATCTAGCACAGCGTGTGTTCGGATCTCAATGTCGCATTTTCCATCTTCTGTTAAAACGCTTTCTTTATCTTTTCACTTTTCCTTTTTTTTTTTTAATTGGAGTAAATAGACTGAACTATCGCCCGGTTCACACTCCACCCACGTCTATTGAACAGGTATAGAGGCTCATCCCTTGTTCCCTGTTTAGGATGTGGTTTCCAGCTTTCTCTTTGCCAATCTTTTCAGTTTTCCTTATTTTTTTTCAATTGAAGTAGATAGACTGAACTATCGCCCGGTTCACACTCCACCCACCTCTATTGAACAGGTGTAGAGGCTCATCCCTTGTTCCCTGTTTAGGATGTGGTTTCCGGCTTTCTCTTTTCCAATCTTTTAACTCTTACGTAGCCCCCTGCACACCAGTGGCCTTACCGCCTTGCCCGGGGTGATATGATTAAAAAAAAATCTTCAAAACTTCTACACCTGATTAATGTTTATGTCTCCATTTCGTAATTCGCAAAATGTGCCTTTTATTTTGCTGATGACCATATTTCTGACTCCTTGCAATTAATCGTTAGTCCTTTTTTTGTTTCCGTTTTTTATACTGCCCTCTTTAGGAGGTCCTGTAGTTTTCTAGCTGAAACGGACATGAATACAATCAAATGAACATATATCAGAATTTTTTTTTTTAATTCCTGCTTACTCCAGTTGAGAAGTTTTCAGTATCTTTAGAATTTTAGACATTCCATTCTGAAAAGTATGATATACAAACACTATATATAGCAGACAAATAACGGATAGTTGTTTGACAAAATGGAAAATTTGACACGTTTCAATGTTTAAAATTTGCTTGTGTAGGCTTTTCTGGTGTATTGGGCCCCAATTTCAAATATCCTTTTTTTAGTGGATAAGACTGCAGAGAAGATAAATTTGTGTTTAAAAATTTCATGGCCCAATTCGAGAACTATTTAATTAATATAGACTTGAATCGAATAATATTACATCTCTTATAAGTATATTTAACGGACTAAGCCGCACAAATAATTCAAAGACAAAGAACCTGTGTAAAGAATGGCAGGTAAATGTTTGGAGTTATGTTCGTGTAACTTAAACTGCAAGGTATTAAAGAAGTGTCTAGAAGACGATAAAAAATTTTAGAACATAGTAGTGACTTAGAAAAAAAATAGCATATACGTATAATACCGTCGAAGATACTTTAGAAAGTTCAACGAGAGTTTTGAATTCACCAGCCAACACAAAAAGAAAAATAATAAACTTTCATTATCCAGGTTTAACAACAAGTCTTTTTAGATAGAGGATATATATCCTTTATCTAAAATAAGACTTGTTGTTAAACCTGGATAATGAAAGTTTATTGTGTCTAAACCCCCTCAAAGGAAAGACGTAATTACATCCCTAGGGATAAGAGTATGTACCTGTATGTAATAAAAGGGGGCCCAGGAATTAATTCAGCGAGTCGACGAACATTTGCTGCTGGAACCCAGGTTGTTACGATCCAGAAAGTAAAACAATGGCGAAGACAATAACAACACGAGAATTGAAAGGAACATCAAAGTCACTCCCAAATAAAGAAAACTTCTTCGGCTGGTGTGATTGTTCTATTCTTTGCAGTTACCACAAACTTTGCTTCGAAAATTGTACTAAGTCTTTGAAAACTATTCATAGAAGTATTTTCTATTTTTCTACATTTTATATGTAGATTTCTTTTCTGAGTACTTTGTGCAACATAAACGTCTTTATTGTAAGAAGGCATATTTCATTTGCATTGATTATTTTTACGTACATATTATTGGCCACCATTTGGTACATAATGCACTCAATTTGTGTAATTCTTTCATTTTTGTGTGTTAACAATAAAATAAATTTATCGTTTGTTCTTAAATGTAGCTTGTGTCGTCTGTCTTTTTTGTGTAAACATATAAATTAAATGTTAGCTCAAATATTTGTTTGAACTATGTTTTTTTGTTTTTCTTCGTAGGGTTTTTTACAATTAAAAAATTTCTTTAATTTAATGGGAAAACTGTTTCGGCAAATAACTTTCTAAAAAAAGTTTTCAAAGGTTCTAATTCCTTTCATATGATCAATACTCGTTCATTAATTATCCGATTTCAGAATTTTAGATCTTCCATTGCGTACTTCTTTCACAATAAAAGACCGGCACATTTCAAATATCAAGTTTCTGCTTTCCATGCCTCAATATTAGCAAAATTTGTTATTTTATGATTATTAATAATGTTTTTATTACATTTAAATGGATAATTGGCTGTATACACACCGATTTTTGTGTGTGCACGCAAACGCGGGTGAGTCTGTATCCCACGAGAGAGAGAGAGAGAGAGAGAGAGAGAGAGAGAGAGAGAGAGAGAGAGAGAGAATGTATACATTAAGATTTTTTTCTTTTAGAATTTCAACGCTTGGCATGAGAATCGAACACTTGTGCTTTTCCTAGTTGAGCAATAATTGCCGTGTTTGTATTGTTTGTATAAACCAACATTTAAAAATAATTGAGTTTTCTTTTTTCTTTCTTTCTTTCTTTTTACTATAATAATCATTCTGTCCAAAAGACTTTGGTAATTCATGCTAACATTTATATGTTATAGTCTTCTCTATCAGCACGTACCATCTCGTTTTCCTTTTCTTTCTTTCTTTCTTTCTTTCTTTCTTTCTTTCTTTCTTTCTTTCTTTCTCATTTTTCCTTCTTTCTTTCTTTCTTTTCTCGTTATAATCATTCTGTCCAAAAGTCTTTGGTAATTCATGCTAACGTTTATATGTTATAGTTCTTCTTTCTTTCTTTCTTTCTTTCTTTCTTTCTTTCTTTCTTTCTTTCTTTCTTTCTTTTCTCGTTATAATCATTCTTTCCAAAAGTCTTTGGTAATTCATGCTAACGTTTATATGTTATAGTTTTCTCTTTCTTTTTTTCTTTCTTTCTTTCTTTCTTTCTTTCTTTTCTCGTTATAATCATTCTTTCCAAAAGTCTTTGGTAATTCATGCTAACGTTTATATGTTATAGTCTTCTCTTTCTTTCTTTCTTTCTTTCTTTCTTTCTTACTTTCTTTCTTTCTTTCTTTTCTCGCTATAACCCTTCTGTCCAAAAGTCTTTGATAATTCATGCTAACCGTCATATTTCATAGTCTTCTGTATCACTTGAATAATTTTCTTTATTCCTATTATAATAATCGTTGGTAATTCATATTATAGTTGCCTGAATATGTTTTGTATTCCTTTTTTATTTCTTTTTATTATAATGATCATACTGTCTAAATGTCTTTGGTAATTTATGCTAACGTTCATATGTTATAGTCTTTCTTTCTTTCTTTCTTTCTTTCTTTCTTTCTTTCTTTTTAATAATCATTCTGTCTACATGTATTTTGTAATTCGCTCATAGATTATAGTCTTCTGTATCACTTGAATGTCTTCCTTTTTTTCTTTTTTCTTTCCTTATGATAATCATCCTGTTCAAAATTCTTTGGTACTTGATGCTAATCTTTTTATGTTACAGTCTGTCTTTCTTTCTTTCTTTCTTTCTTTCTTTCTTTCTTTCCTTCTTTCTTTCTTTCTTTCTTTCCTTCTTTCTTTCTTTCTTTCCTTCTTTCTTTCTTTCTTTCCTTCTTTCTTTCTTTCTTTCTTTCTTTTCATTATGATAATCACTCTGTCAATGTATGTATCTATGTTGAAAATCTACAAAATCAAATGAGAAAAAAAACATGTTCCATAGATAATGTGTGCCGCATCTGCCACTTTGGTCATCATTGAAAGAAAACAGGCTGCATTGCACTGAAGAATGACAAAAGCAAAACTGACATGGTTGATAATAATAATAATAATAATAATAATAATAATAATAATAATAATAATAATAACAACAAGAAGAAGAAGAAGAAGAATCACAGAAGAAGATGTTAAATGTGCACTGAAAAAAGCACACAATTGGAAATTTCCATTTATAGATAAAATACTTAAATTTTGGCTATATTATTTAAATACAGCACATAAAAACTAGCCAAAGAACTTCAAGAAATGGTTGACGATCCCACTAAAATCCCTGCATGGATGACCAAAGGAACTACATTTCTTCTACCCAAGAATGGTGACACAAACAACCCGAAAAACTACAGACCAATTACATGTCTTCCGACAGCATATAAACTATTAACATCTATTTTAACAAAACAGACATATTTCTTCATGGAAAGAAATGACATTACCGCTTGAACAAAAACGGTGCAAACGTGGCTGTTACGGATCTAAAGACCAATTGCTTACTAACAGAATGATCCTGGAAAACTGCTACAATGCAAAGAAAAATCTTAGTACTACCTGGATAAATTATCGTAAGACATTCGATAGTGTGCCACATTCCTGGATTTTAAAGACTTTAAATATATACAAGATATCACCCGTCATCATCAATTTCATCAAACAAAGCATATCCATATGGAAAACAACACTTTACCTCAATCATATAAATGGAACCTATAAGTCTGGTGAAACAAATATCAAAAGAGGTATATTTCAAGGTGACTCTTGGTCTCTCTTACTATTCTGCATATCATTAATAGCACTTACCAGTCAACATAACAAGACAGAATGTGGTTATAAAATAACCCAAAAGAAAATAATTAATCTATTTTACATGGATGATTAAAGTTGTATGTTAAGAATGATAATGAGCTGGAAGGTCTTCTGCAAACTGTAAAATACTTAAGTGAAGACAATGGAATGAAATTTAATTTGAATAAATGTGCTAAAGCTATAGTTTTACGTGAATCGCTACAACAAACATCCTCAATTAGCTTAGACCCTGCTGTAACACTAAAAATATTAAAGCCAGAAGTGTAAATGAGAGTAAAAACACTCACCATAAAAAAATGAAAGAAACAGTACGTAAAGAGTACTGTAGAAGGCTACGAATGATATTAAAAACTGAATTGAATTCTCAGAACAGAATTATGGCCATTAATAGCCTTGCAATCCCAGTTGTCCAATATAGCTTCAACATCTTAAACTAGACTCTAAACGACATCAGACGAATGGATTCTAAAACAAGAAAGCTTCTTTCTAAGCATAAGATGCATCATCCAAAGGCTGATGTAGACCGTCTATACATATCCCGTAAAGAAGTTGGAAGAGGTCTTATTCAGCTGGAATTGTCATACAAGACAACAACTATTGGCTTACTAACATATATAGAAACAACAAAGGATTGGATGATACAATTAGTAAGGCAACATGAAGAAAGAAAGAAAAAATATTCAATAATAAAAGAAGGCAGTAAATACAAACAAGATTTACACTTAGTAGATTCTGTAGAAAAGCAAAACAGAACCCAAGAACCAACTATTGCGGCATGAAAATGAAAGCCAAAGATAAAGCTCTTGAACAGATGAAACAGCGCTGGCAAGACAAACCTCTGCATGGCCAATATCCAGAACGTTCCAAAAAATCCAATGTTGACAAAGTTAATACTCATCGATGGTTACGTGCATCTGGATTAAAGTCTGAAACTGAAGACTTTATTCTTGCAGCAAAAGACCAAAGTCTTTTCACTAGAAACTTTCAGGCAAATATTATGCATAATAATATGGATCCAAAATGCAGGCTTTGTGATAAACACCAAGAAACAATAGACCACCTAATCTCAGGCTGTTCTGTGTTTGCCCCAAATGAATATAAAAAACGCCATGATAGAGTTAGGCAATATTTACATTGGACAATGTGCAAACATTATGGAAAATCTGTAAACAAACACTGGTATGAACATCACCCAGCACCGGTTACAGAAATAGAAGATGTAACCATTCTATGGGATTACACCATCTACACAGACAGAAAAGTTGAAGCAAACAGGCCAGACTTAAAAACCAGAAGGAGAAAACTTGTCTATTAATTGATATGGCTTGTCCAGCGGATTGTAACATAGCAACCAAGGAATTTGAAAAACTGTCAAAATATATAGACCTGGAAATTGAAATAGAAAAAATGTGGAAATTGAAAACAAGAGTTGTGCCAGTGATAGTAGGTGCACTTGGAATGATAAAAAATGAAACAAAACAACACATTGAAAGAATCCCTGGAAACCCCAGCTTAAGAGATATACAAAAAATTGTCTCATTAAGTACAGCCCACACACTAAGGAAAACTTTATCTATGTAACGCTAGGGATAATAGGGAAGATAGAAAAACATGAAATGGAGTCATAACAACACGCCACGCCCTGCCTTACGTCTCTCCGCAGACTTGGTTGGTAGTGAGACCAAAGCAGAAATCGAAATATGATGAAAAATGACATAATAATAATAAAATACTACTACTACTACTACTACTACTACTACTAATAATAATAATAATAATAATAATAATAATAATAATAATAATAATTATTATTATTATTATTATTATTATTATTAACCCTTTGTTGCATTATGATTACAATTGTAACCAATATGCAACAAGGGATTAGACAAAATGATTGACGTGGCACTTCAAAAGAAAGGACAGCGTTGAGCAATGTTTAGCAATATTTTGGCAATATTTTGGCAATATTTTGGCACTCTGTCTTCGTATGACCCATTATTACAACCGTTTTTTTTAAACAAGCAATTTTTTTTGTACAAAAATTGTATTTTTTATTATTTATAAATATTTTATTTTTAGTACTTTTAAAATGTTACCTCTGAATAAGTGTTTAATTCTCTATTTTTTTTATTTTTAATTCTTTTGGAAACTGTGCATTTTTTATGAAAGCCAGACGGTTTGTGTATAAATAAGTTACACTTGTATATCTTTTTCGGTTCAGCGATTAAAACACATAATTTGTGAAGGACCCATTTCCTGTTTATGTAAAATTAATTTTTGGATATACTTATCAATGAGGGACGTGATCTGATGCTCTATTAACAATCCAATTTGGAGGAGGCTTGTAAGCCTAATTTTTCAAATATAAACAGCTCAGGTCAACAAACAGACAAGGCAAGGAGCAGAAGATATTTGCCATCCAGAAGAGAGCACCAAGAAGACACCAGTTACCAGCCAGCTGCAGATAGACTAAACTAATTTGAAGTTCAAGTGAAAATTATCCAGTGCTTAGTCAACAAAGAACAAGAAAAAAATATTTAAAGAAAATTTCTAAAGCAGAAACAGAAAATTTAAAAGATTTTTCAAAAATTTCTGTTGATCGCCTTCAGTCACTTTCTCACCCACTTCATGTGGCTTCTCTCTATCTTTTCTAATAGTATTTTCATGGTTTCTCCTCTGACGAGCTTCTTTCCCTTGTGCTCCAACCACATGAATTTACACATGCAACTAGATTGGCATCTAGGTCCCACTTTTTGACCGTTTAATTAATTAAATATAACCACCATTTCTAGTCCAACGGTTTATTTTCTAGCACTTCTCACCCTTGGAACTCCCTTCCATATACTTGCTTCCTTGATAACTACAATCTTCGAAAGTTTAAATGCAGCACCAATTGCATCTTCTGTCTTCCTAAATTCCATCCATCTCTTATACTTTTGTTTTTTTTTTGGCATTCCCTATACTAGGTAACTCCCTGCACACCAGTAGCGGTCCTACCTTGTTTGGGGTGATGTAATTATAAAAAAATATCCCGGAGACGCTCGTGAAGCAAGTGAAAGCAGATCTTTTCGCTTTTATGAAACGTCGATGGTCCTGACCTGACATGTCGCTTCTTTGTGCTTTTTGTTGTTTCTACTAAATTAACTAAAAGTCAGCTATTAACAAGAAATCCTTGTCTTTTCCCAAATTGTAATTCTTTCGACGGTAAAACTTTTTGTAAGAAATTGTTATCCTGCCTTAACAAAGGCACAAAGGGAATTTTTTCTGTGAACTTTGTATTTGTGTCTTTTTCGGAATTGTGCAATAAATGAGTATAAAAAATTATACACATTTTATACTTACAAAATTTTACTTAGTGGTTGAGTCCTGATTTGTGCTTTGTACCTATTAAGACATCCCTTTATTACTAGTTTATTACTAGTTAAGTTTATTACTAGTTAAGTTTTTGTGTTTCACTCAAGAAGTTAGATATAGTAGTGAATAAAATTTTTATTTTTTTTATATTTACATGTAGTTTTTAAAGATAACTTTAAAAAGAGAAACCATACTGAAGACATATTGTTAAACACTGTCTTTTCTTTTCTTTTACTTTAAAAAATTCCTTTTTCTTTTAGTGTTATTATTATTATGTCATTTTGTCATCATATTTCGATTTCTGCTTTGGTTTCACTACCAACCAAGTCTGCAGGGAGACCTAATGCAGATCGTGACGTGTTGTTATGGCTCCATTTCATGTTTTTCTATCTTCCCTATCATCCTAGCATTACATAGATAAAGTTTTCCTTAGTGTGTGGGCTGTACTTAATAAGACAATTTTTTGTATATCTCTTAAGCTGGGGTTTCCAGGGATTCTTCCAATGTGTTGTTTTGTTCCATTTTTTATCATTCCAAGTGCACCTACTATCACTGGCACAACTCTTGTTTCCAATTTCCACATTTTTTCTATTTCAATTTCCAGGTCTTTATATTTTGACAGTTTTTCAAATTCCTTGATTGCTATGTTACAATCCGCTGGACAAGCCATATCAATTAATAGACAAGTTTTCTCCTTCTGGTTTTTAACAATAATGTCTGGCCTGTTTGCTTCAATTTTTCTGTCTGTGTAGATGGTGTAATCCCATAGAATGGTTACATCTTCTATTTCTGTAACCGGTGCTGGGTGATGTTCATACCAGTGTTTGTTTACAGCTTTTCCATAATGTTTGCACATTGCCCAATGTAAATATTGCCCAAATCTATCGTGGCGATTTTTATATTCATTTGGGGCAAGCACAGAACAGCCTGAGATTAGGTGGTCTATTGTTTCTTGGAGTTTATCACAAAACCTGCATTTTGGATCCATATTATTATGCATAATATTTGACTGAAAGTTTCTAGTGAAAAAACTTTGGTCTTGTGCTGCAAGAATAAAGCCTTCAGTTTCAGACTTTAATCCAGATGCACGTAACCATCGATGAGTATTAACTTTGTCAACATTGGATTTATTGGCACATTCTGGATATTGGCCATGCAGAGGTTTGTCTTGCCAGCGCTGTTTCATCTGTTCAAGAGCTTTATCTTTGGCTTTCATTTTCATATTTTCTTCAGCAATAGTTGGTTCTTGGCTTGTTTTGCTTTTCTACAGAATCTACTAAGTGTAAATCTTGTTTGTATTTACTGCCTTCTTTTATTATTGAATATTTCTTCCTTCTTTCTTCATGTTGTCTTACTAATTGTATCATCCAATCCTTTGTTGTTTCTTTGTATGTTAGTAAGCCAATAGTTGTTGTCTTGTATGACAATTCCAGCTGAATAAGACCTCTTCCACCTTCTTTACGGGATATGTATAGCCGGTCTACATCAGCCTTTGGATGATGCATCTTATGCTTAGAAAGAAGCTTTCTTGTTTTAGCATCCATTCGCCTGATGTCATTTAGAGTCCAGTTTAAGATGTTAAAGCTATATTGGACAACTGGGATTGCAAGACTATTAATGGCCATAACTCTGTTCTGTGAATTTAATTCAGTTTTTAATATCATTCGTAGCCTTCTATAGTACTCTTTACGCACTATTTCTTTCATTTTTTATGGTGAATGTTTTCGCTCTCATTTACACCTAGGTATTTATAAGCTTCTTCTGGTTTCAATTCTTTTATTGTTACAGCAGGGTCTAAGCTAATTGAGGATGTTTCTTGTATTGATCCACGTAAAACTGTAGCTTTAGCACATTTATTCAAATTAAATTTCATTCCAATATCTTCGCTGAAGCATTTTACAGTTTGCAGAAGACCTTCCAGCTCATTATCATTCTTAGCATATAACTTTAAGTCATCCATGTAAAATAGATGGCTTATTTTCTTTTGGCCTATTTTATAACCACATTCTGTCTTATTAAGTTGACTGGTTAGTGCTATTAATGATATGCAGAATAGTAAGGGAGATAAAGAATCACCTTGAAATATACCTCTTTTGATGTTTATTTCATCAGACTTATAGGTTCCATTTATATGATTGAGGTTGTTTTCCATATAGACATGCACTGTTTGATGAAATTGATGATGACGGGCGATATCTTGTATATATTTAAAGTCTTTAAAATCCAGGAATGTGGCACACTATCGAATGCCTTTCGATAATCTATCCAGGCAGTACTAAGATTTTTCTTTTTACTGTAGCAGTTTTCCAGGATCATTTTGTTAATTAGCAATTGGTCTTTACAACCATAACAGCCACGTTTGCACCCTTTTTGTTCAAGCGGTATCATGTCATTTCTCTCTAAGAATAAATATGTCTGTTTTGTTAAAATAGATGTTAATAGTTTATATGTTGTCGGAAGACATGTAATTGGTCTGTAGTTTTTCGGGTTGTTTGTGTCACCATTCTTGGGTAGAAGAAATGTAATTCCTTTGGTCATTCATGCAGGAATTTTAGTGGGATCGTCAACCATTTCTTGAAGTTCTTTGGCTAGTTTTTATGTGCTGCATTTAAATAATATAGCCAATAGTTAGGAATTTTATCTATACCTGGGAATTTCCAATTGTGTGCTTTCTTTAGTGCAAATTTAACATCATCTTCTGTAATTCCAGACCATGTCTGTTCTGGTTTATTTTTCATTCATTCTATCTCTTGCGCAATCCAATGTACTTCCTTGCTATGTTCTTTAGGGCAAGCCCATATCTTTTCCCAGAACTGTGTGACTTCTTCCATTCTGGGGGGGACTGTCACTTCAATTCTTTTTTTACCTATTTCCCTGTAAAATCTCTTTGTATCAGTCTGAAAAATCTTGTTTTCTCTGTAAAATCTTGCTCTTTTTTCATAGCGTCTTATTCTTTGAGCCTTCAGTTGGATTTTTTGCTTTATTTTTTCTTTATTTGATAAGACTTCATTTTCATTCCTAATGTTATATTTTCTTTTCCTAATGTTATATTTTCTTTTTATTATTATTATTATTATTATTATTATTATTATTATTATTATTATTATTATATAAGACATCACCCAGTCTCAGACAACACTAGAACTGGGCTCTGGATGTATTTTCAGGTGTTGTGTCAGTCGTGTCCTGATTGGTCTATTCGAGAAAGATATTCTCTACCACATTTTACGCAGACAAAGTTTAATGCTGGTCTCCCTGTCAGACTTTGGGCTTCCCTTCTTTGCCCTTTCACCTCTGACTGTTGGGCAAATGTCAATCCGAACATGAAGAGGTCTTTTTGCACTGACTACCTCCCAGATAAACATTCGAAGGCCACATATTTCCACATGCCTGGGGTCTTTAGCTCTCTTTTGCAGATAGTAGTAGTAGCAGTAGTGGTAGTAGTTTTAACAACAACAACAACAACAACAATAATAATAATAATAATAATAATAATAATAATAATAATAATGTGGAATAAATTCCTGAAAGGCCTAAAATATATGAATTGCAAAAGAAGCATACTGTTGGGTTTTGCAAAGATTTTTTCCATGCCTGTTTTTTAATGATTACATAGCACCATACCTATTTGATGTAAAAAAAAAACTTGTTGTCTCTTGAAGTCTGGTTAAGATTTGAACTAACTCGTATTGCACAAAACAAAAGTAAAATACAACAACAACAATAATAACAACAACAGCTACAACCGGATATGAACATTACTCCGAACCTGTAGTTTAGGAAGAAAATGTTACGATATTCTGGGATTTTTCTATCAAATCAGATCGAACAATATAATCAAGTCGTCCAGATATTATTATCAAAGATAGAAAAGTTTTACACACTGATTGAAACAAGTCAGTTAAGTGCCATACGTGATATACGCCTAGGTGATCATGTATCTCTACAACTTCCTCACCTAAATCACTGATTATTTCAGTCAAGTGCTATACGTGATACACATTTGGGCAATCATGTCTCTTTCGAGACATGACTGACTAAGTAGAAGATTTTTCCCACATTTCTTTCTGTGGTAGATTGGTTGCCTATAAAGGTGAGAGAACACAATCTATCCTGCTATTCAATCCTTTCACCCAAATCACTTAATACCACACGTGATAAACGCTGGGGCGATCAGCTGGAGGAAGAAGCGATGGATTCATATCTTTCCCAAGTGTATTTACGCGAAATACATGCAACGAATTCATCTGGAATTTGAACTCGGATCCCCCGATTTCTTATTTCGAGTCGATATACATTGCACCACAACGCCCATCTTCTAAAGGTTTTTGAAAAAAAACTAACCATACACAAAAACCTGAAGAAAAAAAAATGTCACTTTTAACCCCAAATTGTTCTTGTTGTGCTTAGGTCTGATAAAGGAAGAAACTCAAGAACCAAAATCTCTGGTGCACCATCTCCCAAGGAATTAATAGAAAAATAGTTTTAACACGTACAACCCATGTCCCCCGTAGAGCTTGGTCCCTTTTTTTTCCTTGTTAATAGCTGACTTTTAGTTAATTTAGTAGAAACAACAAAAAGCACAAAAAAGCCGATATGTCAGGTTAGGACCATTGACATTGCAGATCCTTTTGTGGGTTTTAGCAAGGAGCAGGATATAGCAGGAGCACAAGATGTTGCAGGAATATTTAAAGCATTGACGAATGACAGACTTATACATATGGGAGATAGATTCAGATGAGAAAAAGTATGTTCCGGCATGTGATTAGAAATCAAAATAAAGAATTTAAAAAAATAAAATAACAACAACAACAACAATAATAATAATAATAATAATAATAATAATAATAATAATAATAATAATAATAATAATAATAACGTCACCTGTAAACTGGAGAATCAGGTTTGAGTCCATAATAATTAAAGAACTTGGAAAAGTTTCCATAGAAATAAATAGAAGATAGATTGGAGAAGTTAGATAATACAAGACTGGTTACTAGTTTTCCAGATTCATGTATCAGAAATGCTGGTATTTCATCCGCTTCTCCCTTTCTTAACAATTTCGAGATATGAAGAGAGAATAAACATATAATCAATTGATTACTTTGCGCATAGAGAAGTCTTCCATTTATTTATTTCAAGAGTAAGTAAACTATCAATCCTGAAAATACAAACATAACTTGATATTATCATCAAGACTGCTTCGAGTTTAAAACACATTACAAATTAGGTTGTTAGGCTGTGCGTTGTGGGACAATATCTGCTGAGTAATGAGAAATCGGAGAACCGAGTTCGAATTTCAGTTGAATTCGTTGCATTCACTTACACACAAATACCCTTGGGAAAGGTATGAATCCATCTCTTCTCCCGCCAGCTATGGATTGAATAGCAGGACAGATTGGTTGGCAACCAATCTACCACAGAAAGTAACCTACTGTGGAAAAATCTTCTGCCTTGTCCATCATGGATCAAAATAGACATAACCGCTCAAAGGTGTATCACAAAAGGCACTTGACAAATTTGATTCTGTAGCCTTGGTTGTCAAGGAAAGAAATGGCAACCTACTGCGGAAAAAACTTTCTGCCTAGTCGAAAGAGACATGATCGCCCACGTACGACACTTACCTGACTGACTGACACATTAGTGTGATCTTTCGACTTCAGTATAACTGTTTGTTTTTTAGTACACCCGTCTGCTTAGGTCTATTCGTATTTCTTAAAAACTCACAAAATATGTATTACTAAGTTAGGTAGAGCAATTAAAATTAACAGATTTAGAAGGGGTGTTAATTCTACACAAGTAGGCCAGAGACAGAAACATTTATAATTATGTAAGGTCTAAAATATCCATAACTGGAATGAAAATATGCATAATTAAGTGGAAAAAAATAAAATTGGCTTCTGGAGTGTAAAATATTTATAATTAGTTAGGAAGTCGTCGTCGTCCTGCGGCCTCGGTCGAGATCGAACTCACTACACCCCTCCAGTATTCCCTGTGCATTTGGAACCCTGGCGCAGTTTATAGCAAAATTCATAATCTTGTCAAATAGCTGAATACTTGATGCTTCGCCAGGGCTATCAAGGGTGTTTTATTGTGATGGGTTGTCTTCCAGGCCCCATCCTGTTATTTAATCCATAACTGGAGGGAAGTGACGGATTAATACCTTTCCCAAGGGTACCAGTACTTAAGTGAATGCAGGGCACTCAAATGGAGTTCGAACTCTGATCACCGATTTCTCTTTCCAAGCCGACATCCACTGCAACACCACGCACATCCGTCACTGAAGGCTTACAGCGCCTGGTATTCCCAAGCGGTCATCCATCTACGTACTGACCAGGCTCACGTTGCTTAACTTCGGGATCGAACGAAAACCGCTGTATTCAACGTGATATGCCGTAAGTTAGGAAGAGTAAAGTATGCATAACTAGCTTAGAGTGAAAAATATCTATAACTGGAATGAAAATATGCATAAGTGGAAAAAATTCATCTGGGGTGTAAAATATTTCTAATTAATTAGGAAAAGTAATATATGCATAACTAGTTGAAGATGTAAAATATCCATAACTGGAAGGAAAATATGCATAAGTGGAAAAAATGCATCTGGGGTGTAAAATATTTCTAATTAATTAGGAAAAGTAATATATGCATAACTAGTTGAAGATGTAAAACATCTATAACTGGAATGAAAATATGCATAAGTGGAAAAAATGCATCTGGGGTGTAAAATATTTCTACGCGAAAGCATTCGACAAAATACGACACAAAGAATTGATGGAAATGATAGGAAACCTCGACATTTTCGGCAAAGATATAAGAATAATCAAGAATCTCTACTGGCAGGAAACGGCCTGCATACGGACAGGTAACGACCTCAGTAGATACACAAAGATAGAAAAAGGCGTAAGACAAGGCTGTGTCTTTTCACTGGATTTGTTCAACCTATACAGCGAGAATATTTTGAGGACCCTAGATGACACACCAGGATTTATTATTGGAGGCCACAACCTGAACAACATAAGATACGCGGACGATACAGTACTGATTGCGGACACGGAAAGGAAACTGCAAGATCTCATACAGAAAGTAGCAGTGGAGAGTGACAAGATGGGACTACAAATAAACTTTAAGAAAACTGAGTGCATGGTCATCAGCAAAAGATACAACCCAAAATGCCAAATACAGGTGGGGGATAACAGAATCAAACAAGTCCAAGAATTTAAGTACCTAGGAAGTGTTCTAACAGGAGATGGAAAGTGCGACACGGAGATCCGAAGGCGAATTGGCATGGCAAAGGACGCGTTCCAGAAGATGAGCAAAATACTAACACACAGGAAGATCTCAATAGAAACGAAGAAAAGAGTGCTAGACTGCTACGTGATGTCAGTTCTTCAATACGGCTGTGAATGCTGGACAATATCATCGAAAATGAGGACAAAACTGGAAGCGGCCGAAATGTGGTTCTACAGAAGGATGCTACGGATATCGTGGACTGAGCATACAAGCAACGACGAAGTGTTAGAAAGAATGGCAACAAAAAGGAAATTGATGCTGAGCATCAGGAAGAGACAACTGAAGTTCCTGGGACATGCAATGAGGAAGGAAAGCCTGGAGAACCTGATACTGACTGGTCAGATAGAAGGAAGGAGAGACAGAGGAAGGCAGCGGATAACATATTTGCAGGGCCTGATCAGGTGGATGACGGAACGGGGGTTGCCAGGAGCAACAGGAGCAAACATACTAAGAGCCACAAGGGATAGGGAGACGTGGAGATCCATGATCGCCTACGTCCTGAAGGGACAGGGCACATAGAAGAAGAAGAATATATGCATAACTAGTTGAAGATGTAAAATATCTATAACTGGAATGAAAATATGCATAAGTGGAAAAATGCATCTGGGGTGTAAAATGTTTCTAATTAATTAGGAAAAGTAATATATGCATAACTAGTTGAAGATGTAAAATATCTATAACTGGAATGAAAATATGCATAAGTGGAAAAAATGCATCTGGGGTGTAAAATATTTCTAATTAATTAGGAAAAGTAATATATGCATAACTAGTTGAAGATGTAAAATATCTATAACTGGAATGAAAATATGCATAAGTGGAAAAAATGCATCTGGGGTGTAAAATGTTTCTAATTAATTAGGAAAAGTAATATATGCATAACTAGTTGAAGATGTAAAATATCTATAACTGGAATGAAAATATGCATAAGTGGAAAAAATGCATCTGGGGTGTAAAATATTTCTAATTAATTAGGAAAAGTAATATATGCATAACTAGTTGAAGATGTAAAATATCTATAACTGGAATGAAAATATGCATAAGTGGAAAAAATGCATCTGGGGTGTAAAATATTTCTAATTAATTAGGAAAAGTAATATATGCATAACTAGTTGAAGATGTAAAATATCTATAACTGGAATGAAAATATACATAAAATGAAAAAAATAAAATAGGCATCTGGAGTGTAAAATATTTTTTAATTAGTTTGTAAGAATAAAATATGAATAAGTAGTCGAGGGTGTCAAATATGCTTAGCTATTTCGGGTGAGCAAAATATACTGAAAGCTTTACAAACGGCTGAGATTCCACCTTATAAACCAGTGTTATATATACAAGTTTTAGAAATTTACATACGGATCATCCCATCCATGAACTAAGAGATCAGATTTAATTATTTTGAACAAAAAGAAAATATGCAAAATAGTGGTTGTCGTTGTATCCACAGATCACGAACTAAAATTATAAATGAAAATTTACGAAACTATATAGACTTTGTCAGAAAACTGAAAAAAAAAATTCTGAAATAGGAAGTTGACAATATTTCCCATCTTCAGTGGAGCACTTGGAACAATCACGAAGGTTAAGAAAAGACATTTGAAGAACTGGAAATTCTAAATAGAAGCTAAGTTTTCTGGAACTGAAATCAGCTAGTATACTGAGGAGAACGCTGGAATATTTCAGAGACTATCTGCCATTTGATCTCTAATAAAAAATATCTGATACTTCTGGTGTGAACATATTAATATTAATAATGAGATTATTTAAGTACTAGTGAGCTTTGTTGTCATTTGAATCTCCATTGGAAACTACCTGTTACTATTAATATGAAAATTCAAACAATTATAATAATTAAGTTAATTACTGAGATCCTGAGAGTGATTAAAGCTATTACTATAAATAACGGATGTGCGTTGTGGTGCAATGGATATCGACTCGGAACGACAAATCAGGAAGCCGAGTTCGAATTCCAGTTGAATTCTTTGCATTCACTTGCGCGCAAATACCCTTGGGAATGGTATTAATCCGTCTATTCCCTCCAGTTATGGGTTAAATAATAGGACAGATTGAGCTCTATAACCTTGGCTGGCAACCAGTCTACAGCAGAAAGTATTGGCAAACTACTACGAGATAATCTTCTGCCCAGACAGTCATGTCTCTTTCGAGACATGATTGAACAAAGCGTGTATCATGTATGGCACTTAACTGACTGACTGAATATAATAGTTGAAAACATGTTTAAGGTTTCTACTGGTCATAAAATTGGGGATCAGTTTTAATGTGTTATGAAGTAATAAACTGATCCCTTACTAATTACTACTTAGTAGTATAATACATCTCTCCCCCCTCTAACTATGAGTCAAATAATAGGACATTAAGTTTTATAGCCTTGGCTGGCAACCAGTCTATCGCAGAAAGCAATAGCAACCTACCGAGGGATAATCTTCTGCCTAGTCAGTCATGTTACTTTCCAGACATGATCGCCCAAAGCGTGTATCACATATGGAACTTAATTGACTGACTGAGATCCTGAAATTGATTAAAAGCGATTACTATAAATAACAACAATCAGAAATACTCAATACAAAAGATACAAATCTTTCGAACCACAGTCCTAGTGAAATCTGCGAGAATATCTGGAAAAATAAGAAATCTGTTAATAATTCTGAGAATTGATGAGGAAACAATAATAATGTTAGCATCATCATTTTTGAAATTTTTTCTTCTTCTTCTCTTTCCTCTATATGTCCTGCTCCTTCGAGACGTAGGCGATTATAGCTCTCTATTACTTCCTGTTCTTTGTAGTTTTTAGTAAATATCTGTCAACCATTGACATAAACACGTTAGGTAGGTTATTCGTTGTTTTTTTCGTCGTTCCTGTTGCATTCAATATATCACATTCTGCAAACCTTTCCTCATTATGTCTTAAAAATGTCAACTGATTCTTTCTTATTCAAAGTAAAAATGTCATTTTTGTTTCCATTTTTCCAAATCTTCCTCGTTACTCACATGTTCAATTCATGGTATTCTTAGCATCATTCTGTAGAACCTTATTTTTGTCTTCCCAAGTCCTTTTCTTCATCTATGAAGAGATTGTCTAATATTCAGTTATACGGGAGGGCTGATACTACATGATAGATCATCACTCTTTTGTTTCTAACAAGATTTTCTTTTGCTTAACTTCTCACAGATTAATAATGCAATCAGTCAGTTAAGTGCCATACGTGATACACGCTTGGGCGATCATGTCTCTCTCGAGGCATGACTGACTGGGCAGAAGATTATCCCGCAGTAGGTTGCCATTGCTTTCTGCGGTAGACTGGTTGCCGACCAAGGCTATAGAACCCAATCTGTCCTGCTATTTAACCCATAACTGGAAGGAAGAGACGGATTAATACCTTTCCCAAGGGTATTTGCGCGTAAGTGAATACAATGGATTCAACTGGAATTCGAACTCGGCTCGCCGGCTTCTCGTTCCAAGCCGATATCCACTGTACCACAATGCACATGATTCGCTAAAAGATAAAGATATTTTTATATTTCCAGAACAAATTAAAATAAGACAAAACATGAAAAAGCGTAGAATACATCAGGTTATGTTATAAATATTTTCTGAATTTAGAGCGGGAAACATATTGTTTCAATATTTCCTTATCTTGCACATATATAAATTTATTATTCGCCTATCCACACGTGCATTGAATACTGCTGTCAGATTTGGTCGGATATTCATCCGGCTATTCATCTCGAGCATCTTGACAAAATCCAACGAAGAATCTGCAATGTAAATGATCCCGACCTGGCAACTCGACTCCAGCCACTTTCTCACCGACATAATGTAGCTTCCATCTGTCTTTTCTACAAATACTTTCACAGCTTCTTCCGCCTCTGCATAAATTTACTTGAGTTACTAGACTAGCGGCTAGGTCCAACCGTTTTACAGTGGAACCAATCAAATGTAACAGTAACTTCTACTCTACTAGCTTCTTTGCTCGCACTTCCCGCCTGTGGAATTCCCTTCCGTATACTTGCTTCCCTGACAGCTACAATCTCCAAGAATTTAAATGCAAAGTCAATTGCCATCTCTGATCTTCTTGATTTGCATTCTTTCCCTGACAACCCTTTTATCATGTTCTTCTTCCTTTCCACTCTACTCTCATGCAGCTCTCTTCACCCTGTGTTCTCATCCTTCTCTTGCCCATTCTCTTACACTCCCGTAACTTGTTCGCCTTTCTCATCTCTCACCTGTTATGTAACCCCCTGACATCAGTGACATTGCTGCCTTGCTTGAGATGAATTGATTATAAACAAAATTAGGATTTATTCATTAAAACCGGGTACACTGTTATTCGTTACGTCTTTCCAATCCACAATTTTTGTAATATGATATTCCTTTTTACACAGTGTCATGTAAGTGTTAAATTTTCGAGGCTCTTTCCTCAATATGTGTCCCATACATTTCAGATTGGAATTTTTTATTTTTTATTTTTGAAAGTTCCAGTTTCTTTGTATTTCCTATTTTCCTTAAAACTTGCTTATTGTTCACATGTTTTGTCTATGGTATTCTCATCATTTCATGGTATCATTCCACTTAAATTCCAATTTTCTCTTTCTAATGTTAGTATCAATTTCCCTGTCGTTTCCATTTTTCTTAAATCTTTCTTATTGATCACATGTTTTGTCCATGGTATTCTCAAAATGTCTTGATATGGTTCCTCATTATGTGTCCGAGAAAAAATTTCAGATTTCACTTTCTGATTGTTAGTATAAGTTACCTTGCTGTTACTCAGTCAGTTAAGTGTCATACGTGATACACGCTTGGGCGATCATGTCTCGAAAGAGTATTATTTTCCCTAAAACTTCCTTATTATTCACATGTTCTGTTCATGGAATTCTCATCGTGTCTTTGTATTATTCCGCCTTATATACATCATAAATTTCAGATTTCTGTTTCTAATTGTAGGTTTTAGTTTTCTGGTCGTTTCTATTTACCTTAAAACTTCTTAATTGATCACATGTTTTGTCGATGGTATTCTCAGCATTTTTAAAATTTTTGCCTTTTTATATGCCACATGAATTTCAGATTTCTGTTTCTAATTGTAAGTACCGGGTTAATGGTGGTTTCTATCGTCCTTAAAACTTCCTTACTGCTCACATGTTTTGTCCATGGTATTCTCTACCTATATTGTATCTTCCATCTTTAAAAGTTCCGTAAATTTCGGCTTTATCAGTTTGTTTGTAGTTCCTATTTTCTTTAAAACTTCCTCATTGCTCGCATATTCTGTCCATCAGATTCTCAATTTCTTGATGATTTGCCTTATGTGTCCACATATTACAAGTTTTATTCCTATTTATATTATATGTTTTCTTGCAGTTTCTTTTCTCTTTAAAACTACCCTATTGCTCACTTGTTCTGTCTATAGTATCCTATCAGTATTTCTTTTTTGTGTGTCTCTTGAATTTCAGTTGCTCACTTGTTCTGTCTATAGTATCCTCAGTATTTCTTTTTTGTGTGTCTCTTGAATTTCAGTTTTCTCTTTCTAATTGTAAGTATCAGTTTCTTTGTAGTTCCTATTTCCCTTAAAACTTCCTTATTGATCAAATATCCTGTCCATGGTATTCCCATCATTCCTTGCTATCTTTCCTCATTATGTGTCCCATAAATTTCAGTTTTCTCTTTCTAATTGTAAGTATCAGTTTCTTTGTAGTTTCTATTTTCCTTAAACCTTCCTTATTGATCAAATGTTCTGTCTATGGTATTCTCTGCATATTCCCTTTTCGTGAACAGCTGTCTTCTTTAAATTTCTTCCTTTATTGTCCTTCTCCTCAATAATGGTTTCTTCGGATTGCAGACATTGCTTATTCGATGACAAGATATTTTGCGAGCACACGTCCAAAGAAAAATTGACATTATATTTGGATTTATTGTTCAACACATGCACATGCATATTTGATTCATCAGTATCGATGTATTTGTCAATTTGCCTGATTGGATAACACTCTCTGTTTCTCTTTCTTTCTTTCTCTCTCTCACACAGACGCACATGCATACACCCCCCCCACACACACACATGTACTCTAAATTTTAACTTTTCTTCCCTCTATTCTTAGTTTCGCAAACTTAGATCCACTCTTAATGAGACTTGATTGTAAAATTTTCGATTATTATTATTATTATTATTATTATTATTATTATTATTATTACTATTATTATTATTATTATCTCTTGATATTGAGCACTATAATTTCAATAATTGCTTGTCTTAAACGTTATTTTTCAGAAATAACCAGCTCGACCGTTTTTATCGAAATACGATTTCTCTTACACACACACACACACACACACACACACACACACACACACACACACACATACATATATATATATATATATATATATATATATATATATATATATATATATTATGTAGGTGTCAGTCATGTACATGTATTTATATCTTCCTGTATGCTGTGTGTTTTAGAACTTCCAATTTTTGGTTAAATGAAAATTCTGTTCCCCTAAGTCTCATGTATTTGGATTCTTTTTTTTTTTTTTTTTTTTTTTTTTACCTCGGATAATTGATGAATTCGAACCAGAAACTGATTATAGAATATCTACGAAGATGCACAGCCGTGTTTCGGATTTACTCTAAACCTAATCTTCTACACTAACATGGTGCCTACACACTTCTGCAATTCCCAAATCCTCCCATCGCTCCTAACCACCAACCCCTGACCCTTCCTATTCCTACAATTCTCTCTCCCCCCCACTCCTCCTCCTCCTTCATCGCGCCATTCCCATACCCGCTACCATCTCTGCGGGACGACAACAAAAGAAGTGCCTTTCGGGTACAGTTCGACAGAAAAGAAAACCTCTCATTAAATCTACCGCATCTTTCCGAGACTCGACTCCTCCGTCGCTAACAAAAACTCGGCATCTACCGCTTTTGTGTATCTGTGTCCGAAAATGTTCGGATCTACGTTGATATCCAGTTACTTCAGGCTAGATTCTCGGAGAGCACCTTACTGCCTGGTTTCGTCACCGATCGGGCGACAGTCACGCAACAATGTGTCCTTTTCACCCACCCTCATACTCCTGACCGACCCAACCGCCACTCCCATTCCTTCCCAGTCTCCCGCAACATTCCCCACCTACCGACTCCTGTCCATCCCTCCAGGCGCAATTGTATATGTGTGTGCCCATCTATATGTATATATGCATTAGTATTCTACTTTAGCTATCTGTCTGTCATCGTATAAGCGTGTGTGTGTGTGTGTGTGTGTGTGTGTGTGTCACCTTACAACGTCAGCTGCGCAAAAGCGAACGTTGTTGAAAACGGAAAGCAAGACATGGGAGCTTTTGATCTACGCGCCCAAAATGAGCTTCGCTAATTCTCTAAAGTGCATGTATATATATATATATATATATATATATATATATATATATTACATACACACACGTTTTTCAGTGAATGTGTACAGTACGTGGCTGTCTAAGAAAGTATTTGTGTTTGTGAAAGTGTGAGTGCGAATGTGTGTTTGAATCTATCTACATCAAGCTTCTGTTTTTGTATACACACATGTACGGAAATGTGTTTACATCAACATGAGCAAATACGTTTTTTTGCGTATGACTCTATGTGTGAATTCTGGGCAAATGTGAGTACGTATTTGTGTGCTAACTCTATCAAACGGTTGTTAGATCACAAATGAATGTGTGCACGTACGTGTAGATGATAAAATCTGTGTAGAAACATCATTCACTGCGCGTTTGTGTAAGTGTATAAATACGTATATGTAAATAAGTAAGCGCAAAAGTAAATGATGAAATATAATATATTGACGTGGGTCAAAATATTAATATAAATATATAGCCATCTTTCTGTATACATAGGTGTGTGCGCGCGTGCGTCTGTGTGTATGCGGCAAAAAATATAGTTTTAACGTATGGTATAACGTATGGTATAGTTTTACTCAGTATTAGGGATAGGGTGTGTGTAAATATAAAATCGTACATTAATATTAACACCGTAACACCGACGAAGTAACGCAATTTTCAAGCCATATATATATATATATATATATATATATATATATATATATGCATGTGCATATCTTGTATATAGAAATAAAAGAGATAAAGAAAGAGATAATGACGCCCTCTGATATGCCCTGATGAGTGGATGGAGTGATTGGTGGTGGTGGTGGTGGGGGGGTTATCTATGAAACTTTAGAGTCGAGATGCTGACGGTAACACCAATCAGCTAAATGACAAATTTTATACTTTTGTTAATTATATATATATATATATATATATATATATATATATATATATATATATATATTTGCACACAAATATTTATGTGTAGTTTCTCACTAAATTTCGGAAATAAAGAATTATTATTATTTATATTATTTATAGATTTGAATCAAACTAACATCCTCACTTTTATTGTTATGATGATTTCTTTTAATTGTTGTGTCTGTATAGGTATGTCAAGTGATTCTACATCCATACCAATTTTTTTAAGTTTAAAAAGTGAGGATATTAGTCCAACAAAAAGTAACATTCATACATTTGTGTGTGTGTGTGTGTGTGTGTGTGTGTGTGTGTGTGTGTGTGTGTGTGTGTGTGTGTGTGTGTGTTTAAGCGTTTTTTGTCTTACACCTGTATTGGTTTCGGTTAATATTATATGTCTGAGAGTTATCAAATATGCCAGTTTTTACGACGGTGCTGAAAATGTTTTGATGCGACATAAGAAGTCTTTTCCCAAAACAATTCTCATAATTAGTCAAATTTTTGGAAATGTGTAAGGCTAATAAATACTTTGCGAGTGAATAGCAATGATGAGAAAATGCAATTATTTTGAAAAAACCAAATAACAATTTGAATTTCGTAAGAAAGTGGTGAAATGTTGTGAAAAATTCTCATGCTTAGACATTGTGTCAGGTTTTGGCAAGAAGTCCTATAAGTTTTGTATACATAAGTAGGAGTTTAAGAATTTAAAAAAATTTTTTAAAATATTTATTACGATAAGCGTTATTTTAGTGGGTGCCCATGTTTGAATTGACATCCTTGTTTATTTACAGGTAATGAAATTAACGTCTACTGGCCTAGATAATTCAAACTCTTACCAAAGAAAATATCAGTCATCAGTTAAAAGCCATACGTAATACACGCTTGGGCGATCATGTCTCGAAAGAGACATGACTGCCTGAGCAGAAGATTTTCCTGCAAAGGTATCTGTGCGAAAGTGAATGCAACAAATTCAACTTGAATTCGAACTCGGCTCTCTGATTTCTCGTTCCGAGTCGATATCCACTGCTCCACAACGCCAATATTCACTGTACCACTACACCATAAACCTTGTTCTAGTAATGAAACTAAAAAAGTTGGTTTCTCACAAAAAAGACATACAAATTTGCAAATATATATATATATATATATATATTATTAAAAATCGCCTAAAGACACCACTCATATTAAAAACCTGGGTAGCGAAATAACTCGTTTAAAACTAGAAAATATTCAAAAGTTCTACAATATAATTGTATTGTACACTTTTTAATACAAATGCGTAGTGGTCTAACCCTATTATGATCAAAAACTATATATATATATATATATATATATATATATATATATATATATATTCCATTTGTAAACGAATTACCCGACCTAGGTTTCTACCACGAGTGGTGTCTTAATGCGATTTTCAATAACTTATTATGACCAAAAACTAACTAATTAAGCAATTACTTAAATAATTAAACAATTACTTAAGTAATTAAGCAATTTATTAAGTAATTAAACAAACAATATGTGTGTGTGTGTGTGTGTGTGTGTGTGTGTGTGTGTGTGTGTGTGTGTGTGTGTGTGTGTGTATTATTCAATAATATGGCCATATTGTGTCTACTTACCTGATCCTTCCCAGTTGTCTCACCTGGTTAATGTTTAACAATTTGTTGTTTAATTAGTAAACTAATTAGGTAACTGGAAATTATCTGTATAAAAATAAGTAGACTGGTAGATGAAAAATATAATGTTTGAAATAAAAAGAAAAATTGTTATTTTATTTCAAATGTGAGTATCCATTATAATAACGTTTGAAGTAATATATATATATATATATATATATATATATATATATATATAAGAAAATGTAACTCAGAGGTCTGTATCATATTTTATATGTACAAAACATTGTATATACGTTGGTTGTGTCAATAGTTATCTATTCGTGTGTATAAGATTAAATAACTATGTATGGAGGTTTATGTGAAATATTGAATACAATTATGTGCATGTAAATTTAAGTATATGTCTGCGTGTATGTACCTATGTCGATTCTCGACAACAAATGGAATAATAAGTTCTACAATTTTACTTATATCAGAAGAAAGGCAAATTAATGACAAAGCGGAGAAGTATTCTGTGTAACGTGTTCGTGTTCTAGGACTTCATCAGACTAAATTAAATAATTTTAATTCCATCAGTAAAAACATTATTTTAGTCTTGTGAAAATCTTGCAGAGGATGAAACGCATTACACATTTCTTCTACTGTCATTCATGAGAATAATTGTATCTAACTGTTTGGAAACGCGTTAGCCTTAGAAACAAAAAATATAACTGACAGTCATTAACCTTAGTTTACAAATAATATCTTAAGACATAAGTCACTGGTGCCTCCGCAACAGGTGTTTACTCGTGCAACCAGACTGGCAACTGGATCTCACCCATTCACAGTTAGATCAATCAAATGCAGACGACAATTCTACTCCTGCCTTTTCTCGCACTTACCGCCTATGGAACTCGCTTCCATATTCTTGCTTTCCTGACTGCTACAACCTCCAGGAATTTAAATGCAATGTCAATACTTATCTCTTAACCACTTCTTTCTACACCACTCTGTATATCGTTTCCTTTCTTTCCCCCTTTGCAACTGTCATCACACCTGTATTCCCATCCTTCTCTTGCTCCTTTCTAACCGGTTCGTCTTTCTCTTCATTCTCTTCACTCTCTCCTATCTAATCTTTTTACTATTATGTAGCCCCCTAATCTTTTTACTCTTATGTAGCCCCCTGCACATCAGTAGCGTTACCGCCTTGCTCGGGGTAATACGATTAAAAAAAAAAACCCTAACTTACCTATCCCGTTCTGTAAATATTAAGATTTTACTTAAATTGTTGGTTCACTGCGACGGGTGCCGCTGTAATCCACTCTTAAATATAAATATATAAATTGTGTTCACAAATAGAATCAAGTCTGAAATCAATGATAGTGTGGTGAAAATAAATAAAATATTTATAATAAATAATACCAAACACTTTTTCCCATAATGCTAGTAATAAAGGAATCAGAAACTTTATTACTTTTGTCAAACTCTGCTAGATGGCGCTGTTTAATTCTATAAAAAGACTAACGTTTCATTCCTTTCTTCTCTTTTCACATTCCAAAGTATGGCGCTTGCAGGTGCCTTTCAAAACTTCCACCGATGCAGTAAATCAATCTTTTCTTTAGTCGTTTTATCCCAGCGCAAATCTGAATTCAGCTTGACCATTGTAGCCATGCTTAAACCTACCAACTATGAAGTAAGTATAAACATTTTTTGGTGGTTCCAACTCTGTGTAAGGTTAGATTCAGCTCAACCATTATAACGATTCTTAACATTACTTAGCCTAACTTCTGTACCTAAAAAATAAATGGACATAACCAAGATAAATTTAGAACTTTTTCACTTTTTATATTTTTTAAAAGCGAATAAATGGTCCGTAGTAAAAATTCAAGTTTGTGGACGCTTCTTTTGCGTGTTTACAAGTGATTGCCCCAAACCTGCAATACACCAATACGGAACCTTTAAATTCTATTATGGTGTCTTCCCACGAGGAATGGACTCTTCCTCTTGTTATATGTGATTACCTGCGTGACTTCCGGAGAGCAGTTAACAGAAGCAGTTAACAGCAGGTGACGACAGCTACTAGTCAGGCAATAAGCAGCGTAATATTACCTTTGGGGTTACTTATTTCTATATTACTTATTATTAACACTTCCTTTGAATATCTTGTTTCTTGTTATACTATTACACTCTTTTGAACCTATCTTTTTGTTTCGTGTCTTACTTCCGGTACAAACCGGTCACTACAACTTTGCGGCGAAGTTTTGTCACAACTCCACAACAAATTATATAATAACATTTAAATAAAATAATATGGTGTCTATCACTTCGCTGACGGCAAGATGGCCCAACTCAAATCTGAAATGCTTGTCCATTTAAAATAAGGAATCAATAAGAAAATATATTCAATTTAAATCAGTCATGCAGTTAAGTACCATACATGATACACGTTTGGGCGATCATGTCTCGAAAGAGTTATGACTGACTGAGCAGAAGATTGCCCCGCAGTAGGTTGCCATTTCTTTCTGCGGTAGACTGGTTGCGAATCAAGGTTATAAAACTCAATCTTTCCTGCTATTCAAGGAGGGAGAAGAGATAGATTCATACCCTCCCCAAGGGTATTTGCGCACAAGTGAATGTAACGAATTCAACTCTGAATTCGAACTCGACTCTACTGATTTCCCACCACATCATTACAAAAATGAGCACAAGAACCGGCCTATTCCCGTTTTACATGAGGTTGTTGCCAAGTAGAAAGAGGAATAAGACATACTAAAACAGATATTCCTTTCATTCAGTGTATGAACCAGTAAGTACGCATAGTTAAATTCAAAGACAAATTGACTAATACTATTTTATACAATTATTTTTTTTAATTTTCAGAAATAATTATATTTATTACAGAATAATGTTACAAAAGTTTAATTAAATACTTAAAATTATCTTTATTAATTAAATACTTAAAATTATCTTTATTTATTAAATACTTAAAATTATCTTATATTTTAAGGTTTAACATTTTTTTCTGATCTACAACTTTATGATCTTGTGAGTGTACACCTGCCGTAAACAAATGACGGCTAATATATATACAAATAAATACACAACAGTTTTTATTATAATAGAGTATATATATATATATATATATATATATATATATATATATATATATATATATATATATATTCTTCACTACTCGATGACATAAGTACTACAAAAATTAAAATCACAAAGCACTAATAAAGTGCAAACACGTGGCACGAGTTTGGGAGAAATTACAACGAAAATATTAAACTTTTTTATTGATTGAATTTTATTTGTTTTTATATCACTTATTGCAATGCAGCTCTGTATTGATCACTAAAGATTTCTGTTGAGAAGTCAGTTTTCATGTATTTCTTTACAGAAATCATGTTTCTCTTAAAAGTAGTTTTAGTCAGATAAGTGCCATGCGTGATACATGCTTTGAGCGATCATGTCTCAAAAGTGACATGACTGACTGGGCAGAAGATTATCCCGCAGTAGATTGCCATTGCTTTCTGCGGTAGACTGTTTGCCAACCAAGACTATAGAACCTAATCTGTTCTATTATTTAACCCATAACTAGAGAGAAGAGACGGGTTAATACCTTTCCCAAGGGTATTTGTGCGTAAATGAATACAAGGAATTCAACTGGAATTCGAACTCGGCTCCCTGATTTGTCGTTCTGAGTCGATATCCATTGCACCACAAGGCACATCCACAACGAACATTGCTTTTAGTCAATGTTCTTTAACATACTGCATCTTTCTTCTTTGCTTACATTTATAGCACAATATTCTTCCAAACTGTTCTTTCTTATTACAATTTTGCTATTAATTTTACATATTCAAAATACAATTTATTTTTTTTATCTTCCCAATGATATCAGAGGTTTTCCTTTTTTTTTTTAATCTGTGAACCGTGCTCAACTTTTGTGCAATTCCGAAAATTGTATACCAAGAGGAAAAATATTGAGAGCGACAAAAGACAGGACCAAGTGGAAGTCCATGATCGCCTACGTCCTGAAGAGACTCGGCATACGAACATCAATCACTAACTTTATAATACCTTATGCTTCTTTTGAGGTTATATCTTCCTTACAATACATACCAATATACATGCATACATATAATTATCCTGTCTACATTCACAATATAAAAAAGTGATCAATAATACGACTATCCTACACCAAGAAAACAATAAACGCAAACTACAGATCGTCAAGGCAATATTCATTAAAAATCTTAAGCAGGCAATTAACAGAATCAGCTATGAATACTGCAGTAATATTCTAAAATGTTTATAAAAAGGACAGAGTTTTTTCATGCTTTAACACGTGCATGACCATGACATTATAACATAAAAAAATTCCATTTTGAATAATTTTCAGGTTTTAATGAACGCTAAACAATTTGTTAATCGTTATATTTGAAGCAAGAAGAAAATTCACAGTAATTTTTAGCAACACAGCTTTGCGGTTATTTTTTCTTACCACAAATCACAGCTTTGAAGAGGATCTCGGAAGGAGATTGAAAGTACTTGGGAAAATCGAGAAATCATCTGTCAACGTTATACTTAATTTCTTACATCTTTCAATTATAATACGATTATCCGTGAGTATGAACAAATTTTATTTAAAATAAGCAGACACAATGTTTGCAAATTATTTAATCTGACATGTCTAAAATAAAATTAATAGCCTAAACACACACAATATATATAATACTATTGTTGTTATTTTTCATGAAATGTTGAGCTCTGTTATTATATATCGAGCACTGTTTTATTACCACCAGAACTACACTATGCGGTATTATATATATAAAGAGACAGAAGAAGGGAGAGAGTGAAAGAAGTATGGACAAAGGAATAAACACTGTATATTGATAATATATATATATATATATATATATATATATATATATATAATATTAATAGTGTATTTTATATATATATATATACATATATATATATATATATATATATATATATCACAATATACACACATATACACATAACCATTTTCTCTATTCCTCTCTCTTTTTCTCTATCTCTCTCATCCTCTTTTGTCTATGTTATTTAAATAAATAGCAATAAATATGCTATATATATAAGTAAATATACATATCTATCTATCTATCTATCTATCTATCTATCTATATATATATATATATATATATATATATATATATATATAAACCGAAATTAGACAAGTCTTCTGCGTTTCATAATAAAATATCAATACTACCAAATAGGTTATTGTAAATTGTAAAAGTTTAAATACTTATCAGTAAGTAAAAAAGACAGTTGCTAGCTATGAATAGGTGATGTTAAAATCGAGAAAGTACAGAAATTTAAATATCTGAAAAATTAAAGATAGTATTTTAAAAAAAGAAAAACAGGTAAATATCGTTAGAAAAAATAAGAATTTTGAAAAGCTATGTCAATGCTACGTCAATCGCCCTATATGTTAGTAAATGCAGGATTATGTATTCACAAATAATGAGAAGACAGAAGACACAATTATACCGTGTATAATACCATGGTCAGAATTATACTGTGTATACTATGAACAGAATTATACTGTGTCTACCATGGACAGATATATATTGTGTAAACTATGTGAACCTACAAAATTATGCTATGTATATCATGGGCTGAATTTTACTGTGTATACGATGTGTTTCTTCAGAATTATACTATGCATACTATGGACAATATTATACGGTGTATACCATGTGACCATACAGAATTATACTGTGTATACCATGTGTTCCTACAAAATTATACTGTGTATACTTTAGGCATAATTATATTGTGTATACATATATGGTCCTACAGAATTATACTGTGTATTCCAAGAAGATAATTATACTGTGTATGCCATATGGTCCTACTTAATTATACTGTGTAGGTCATGGATAGAATTATAATGTGTATACTATGTGGTCTTACAGAATTATACCGTGCATGCCATAGACAGAATTAGACTGTGTATACCATGTGAACCTACAGAATTATAATGTGTATACTCTGGACAGAATTATATTCTGTATACCATAGACAGAAATATACTGTGTATGCCATGTGGTTTTACCGAATTATATTGCGTAGACCATGGACGGAACATATGAATAACGCGGAAGTTTAAAGGAAACTGGAAACAATACTTATAATTAGAATAAAGGGAGACATCTGAAACTTCTTGAAAACGTAAGGAGGAAATAGAATTTGGAGAATTTGACACTCACAAGATATATCAAAAGCAAGAGGGACACGGACAAGGGGAAGCAACTCATCTACTGAGTTTGTGTAAATGGATGGCGAAGTATTGATGGAAGGATTAGTAAAATAACAAACATTGTAAGTAATTGCAAAAATTGTAGATAACGATGATAGCTCACCTCCTGAATAGATACGGCATATAAACAAACAGATTCTTAGGGTGTCAACAACATCGTTTGGTTAATCATGGCTCTCCGTAACTTCCTGTACTTTGTAGATCTATGAAACGCTTGTCTCTTTGCCATTATTTACTATTTCCTTCTGGTTTCCTTGTCTACATATTCCATATATATATGGAATGTGATAGTTTCCTGTTTCGACTCATCTTCAAACCGTTTATGACTACAACCCTCTCTCTCTCTCTCTCTCTCTCTATGATATTGAGAACTCTTGCCACATAAATTATAGAAAGTTGTAAAAATTTTATGCCAAAAGGGCAATTTATATTTCTGAGAAACTTAAATTACTCAGGAAAAAGGGCTTGGAGAATTTAATACCAGCGGGTCAAAATGAAGACAAGGCAACAAGTAGGAATAAGTAAATAATGGAATATATATAAATATATATAAGAA